>JZLH01S0402373.1:47697-58334 GCA_001188425.1 Eucidaris tribuloides | reverse complement strand
GCGCCCATGCCTGTGGCGCCACCCCTAGATCCACCCCTGACAAATAACAAAATGTCTTAAATATTTTCACTCAGGCAAAGTTCAGTTTTGGAGATTTTTTTTTTTATTTGTAAAGCTTCATGCCCAAAAGTCAATAACAGATTCTGAATGTCTTTAGTTTTTTTAAATTAATGAATGAAAAATCTCGGGGGGGGGGGACCCCGAGATTTCGACTGTATTTTGCATTATAGGCATCCAAAGGGTTTATAAGGTGTTAAGGCTATATGATTATACCTCATCTGAAAGAGCATGACGTTTAAACATAAAGCTTTCAAAAACTAGAAATATCACTGAAGGTGATTAATACCCCCCGCCCATCACATACCTGACTCATTGCCATAATATTGCTGTTACCATGGCAACGCAGTTTTCCGACATATGTATTAAAAGTATGTCTCTGCACATCTTCACTTCAAGACCAATGTGTTACTTAAATATGTTTCACTGAGGATTGGTCAAAAACTGAGGAAGAAGTTCGATCCGCAAGATTTTTACCTGATTTTTGCTATAGTATGCCGTTACCATGGCAACGCTGTTTCCGACACATGCGAAAAATATGTCTTGCACATCTTTACCTCAACACTAATGTGTGACCCAATTTTCATGAGGATTGGTTGGAAACTGAAAAAAAGGGAGTTCGATCCGCAAGATTTGCAACGGACCGACCGCCCGCCCGCCCGACCGACCGACCGTACGCTGATTCCGAAATACCCCCTTCAAACTTCGTTTGGCGGGGGTATAAAAATCCCAAAAACTAAACTTGGGCTTTAAGCCCAAGTATAGTTTTGGTAAATGTAAAAAATGAAATTCTTTGGTATTATGTTCTTTGATAATCTATTAATATCCAGAAAATTGCTCGCTCTGAAACTTTCCCATTTTCTGAGCAATTACTCAAAATGTAAAACTCGGTTGGGGGGGGGGGACCCCGAGATTTCCTATAGGTAATGTACATACCGCTAGATGCTCTCCTTTAATCCAAACACCATAATTTGTCACTGTAAACAATTTTCAGTAGGTATGATGTTGTTTTCTGATCTCTGGGGTGACAATAAAATACTTTGTGACGGATTGACCAAAAATTTTGTCTGATCGACCAAAAATTTATTTGGGCTTTAAAGCACTACATGCTTATTTTGAAGTTCATTTTTTATGCAGCCCTTCATCTTTACTCCAGAGACCTTGATACTAAGTAAGTACATGTACAGATTGAGCTGGGAACAGATTGTTAAACTGGAAACATTGTTAGACGATGCCTGCAGACTTTAAACGCCAATATTCATTGCCAAGTGAAAAGAAATTGAAGACATTCAGCGGAAAATTTATGTCTGAATAATAGTTTAACAATTGGAAATGCAAGGGTTACAGGGGCAGCTCTCGTAAGACTACCGTTACAATGGACCAGATGTTGACAATAATACTTGAAATTGTACTGTACATGTAGTAGTATCAACGTCCAAGCTTGTCGTAAATTTTACGATTATTTGATTGAAACCAGGTTTGCTCAATTAATGTATTACAATCGGTAGCTTCTTGTAAATTTGCAGAGGGCAATCCTTATAAGCTGACCTTCAAACAAATCATAATTGTTATAGCCATATCAGAGATATCAAAGTTCAAAATGCTATACATTAAACATTCGCAATGCAAATCGTATAATTTGTTATTTCCCACAAGACTGCGTACACAATTCTAGGCACTATCGCATGATGGAAATATGAAATATATGCTTAACTTAGTAATGCATATATGTGTGATAAAAGGACTTCACTCTACAAGTTTGGAATTCAGTTCGTTTGATATCTTCTAACTTAAGTTTTAACGACTGTGGAAAACAGATTCTTCATAATTCATGCAAATTGGCAAATTCATTCATTTTTGTCATATTAAATGAGACACCCAAATAATAAAACGTCAGCTTCATCGGTACACGCCTCCATAACTCCCCGAGTTACTACGGAGCGCAAACGGTGGGACATAACTTCACTCAGCAAAATCAGTGTATTTCCCTGGTTTGAATTTTAATTCGTTTGATATGTTGAAACTTAAAGGCTTCGAGAAAAAGAGATTATTCTTCCCTTATACAAAGTCATCCGAAATATATATTTTTGTGAATGAGATTCCCAAATGATAGAAAAACTCCTGTTCCTCAAGCGCTCACCCAACTCACAGAGTCAAGGGCGCGGACGATGTAGGATATGTTGCTCTGATAACAATGGCCAATGCATAACCTTGACGGTAGTAACTCTTCAGTTAGCTATTTTGCTTGTCAGAATATCCTCCGAGAATTTGTTAATGTTGCCAGAGAATAATCTCACGAAGATAATCACATAGTGCACAGATAGTTAAATACTGGAGAACTTTTTTTTCTCTTGTGGGAGGTTGGTTCCAATATCCCCCCATCAATCCCAGACTTTTTACGACTTTCATTTCATATGGACATGTAATGTTTTGAGAACGAGTATGATTGCTTAGTCCTCCATAGCTGGGGGGGGGGGGGCTTCCAAGAGTATAACAAAAGATGAGTATCTTCAAAGTATTTAGTTCCTTAATTTAGGAATAGCTGTAAATCTGGGTTATTTCATCATCTGTTGTTGAGCTCTTTTGTCGTTGCCTGTCGACATTGAAGCCCTCAGCTACGGCGCAAGTCACGTTCTGGAAATTGACGAAACAGGGGAGCGTTTCATGAAGAGTTTTGTCGGTGATTTTCACTGGCAACTGTTATAAGCTACCCAAATCCTTGCATCTGATTGGCTAAAAGCAAATTTGACTGTGATTTTTACTGGCAACTGTTATAAGTTACTAAAATCCTTGCATCTGATTGGCTAAAAGCAAATTTGACTGTGAAAACCACCGACAGAACTCTTCATGAAACGCTCCCCGGGTGTGTAGACGGACTTACAACGATCCGACGGACGTCGTCACTGATACCGCATCCCCATTGGCTGCGAGCACGCTCACGTGACTGGTGTCCCCGGGCGCGGCGTTGCCGACATTGAAGTCGATGTCGTAACTCGTTCCATATTTAAATGTTACGTTCTCTGAGTTGTCGATGAGACCTTTGACGTGTTGAGAGAATAGCGGTGACCTTAGGTTTTTCAGCGTCTGGAAAATATGATGTAGGGCCTAGTTGTTCACTCAATTACACTAATCGGTAATTGTAAAGGACAAAGTGTATATCGATGTCCGACTATGTAATTTACCACTCTCATCGACAAGAAAGACATTCTACCATAGCATGTTAACACCATTGACATGGAGAGCAGAAAACATAGTTAATAAAGTTGAACGACTTTTATCTAACAAGTTTATCTTCAAACTAACAAGAGATCCGCGCTTCATTTGAAAAAAAGTTGTCAAATAACCGACTATGCATGTACATCCAAAGCCAATTTTTTTATATGTGGAACAAATTAATCATTGAAGCGGTGTCAAAGTTCTAATGAAAGTAAGTTTTGCCCTGTATCATCAGGTGAAAGTGACAAGAGCTTCACAGTCTCCAAACCCTTACTAGTGGAGTTTGACATGTTTCGTAGGGCCGGGGAACTCATTTCCGAAAGCAGCAACGACGATATGAAGGCTACAAAACAATTTAACGGTTGGAATCCAAAAAAATTATACTCATAAATTCAGAATGACTTTCTTAATGTACAAGTGATCTTTTGATTTATGTTGTATATTCATTTCGGTTGTATGGCCTGGTATAAGGTCAAATCTTACGTCTGCCAAATTTGTTACTTGTACACTAAAGTACTAGCGTATTATTAACTCTTTACACGCTGAACTTATTCTGAGTGGATGATAATGATAATAGTTCTTGTCATGTTTTCTCTGAGTTTTACTTTTCTTATTATGGTACTGAAAATGGCAATTATTCCGTTAGCTTTTTCTTAGTGACCCCTGTACAAAGGTGAAGCAGAAAAATAGTTATTACGACTGTTCAATTTAATTGTACAACTGCGCACAGATGCAACATTCTCGCGTAAAGGGTTCATGAAAATGTCATTTGCTGTTACCTTTGTGACGTCAGCAGAGGGTGTATCACCAAGATGGGTTCTAGCGGCATAGCCAAACTTACAAACCTCGATAAACCAATGACAAAACTGGAGCCGATTCTCGAAAGATGTCAAATTCATTGACTGGATTCCAAAGTCTGTCATAAAAACAAATGTTATGGGAAGCATAGCGTGTTTAAGTTGATGTGCACATATAAAAGTAAATTTTGATTTACATCTTTCTTAATGGAATATCAAACGCCTCTATAATATTTTTACAAGCGAAAGAAGTAGCGGGAGATTCTATCATGAACGATGGTCTGCATATTCAGCTTTTTGTAAGAATGGCAGAACAATATCGGTAAATTATATGAACAGAACTAGCATTTTGTTGTGTCCACAGGACACTCGATGCGCGCCCCCCCCCCCCCCCCGCTTAGCGCAATCCGTAAGCATATCTCAGATCTTTGGTCTGTATTTTAGTGTCATCTACTCTCACACCAAAAATTATTGTAAAAAATCCGTCCAATACATATGTTTTTAAGTTATCGAGCGATAACCAATTCGCATATAATAAATAATAAGCCGTGAAATTTGACCCGTGGACTTTGAATTTGAGCTTGGCCTGTAGGCTATTTTAGTATCATTTACCAACACAACAAAATTTTTAAAACTCCGTCTAATATTTCTTAAGTTATCGTGCGGAAATCCATTCAGGAAACGAACGGAAAGACGAATGGACGGACGAACAAGGACAACAATTATTGCCCCCTCCAGACTTCGTCTGCGGAAGATGAAATTTAATTATTTATTTATTTATTTATTTATTTATTTATTTATTTATTTATTTATTTATTTATTTATTTATTTATTTATTTATTTATTTATTTATTTATTTAGCTTTATTTTTTAGCAGAGTAACCCCATCAGTAGTTTAATACTGTTATTCTCGGGGGCCCTGCATCATCGATATAACATACATGGAGAACAAAAACAAAAACAAGAAAGACCGTACACATTCAAGTAACATCCGTTCCTCATAGAATATCCAAATATAACCGCAAAAAATACCATATGGCCCTTAATAGCTAGTAAACTTCCACTTTGGTCATTAGAAAGTAAACTATTAATCAATAATCATCAGGCAATTATAAATATAATCGTGTAAATAAATATAAACAAGCTTTTGCTAACAAAGGGTAAGTATACAATGATTGTTTATGTTGTGGCAGTTTGACATTTGGATATTTAAATCATTTTATATTGTTGATATGCAACTGAATTATAGATTACATGACCAAAATGAAATATTGGCATTATTTACCTCCATGCCGGCGATTAAGGAGGGAATGACGTATTGTACTCACCTTGCAAAGTTCTCAATATGAATTGTAACACTGGACCGCTGGCGGGAAGTGGTTGCGATAACACGGTATAATTGAAAGACGAATATTCTCGCAGAATTTCAAGGTCTTTCCAAATTACTTCGTAGTTTTCAAGGTCAGCTAATGTCATGTTACTTCCTGATTAAAAGAGAATAAGACATGTTATTTCATGATATTTATATCTAAAGCTTGTCAAATGTGTAAACGTTAGGAAGTCAAACGTAATAAAAAACACGATACAGTGTTGATACAAGTCATTATGTCATCCATCTCACTCTTAGGCGTAAATATATTTACATCAAAACTGCAGTGGCAGTAACATCAACCAAATACAACTTCTGCTACTACTACTAGTACTCCTACTCCTATCTGTAATATATTTATAACAAAACAGCAGTAGCGGTAACATCAACTACTACTTTTCTACTACTACTTCTGCAACTACTACTACTACTACTACTACTACTACTACTACTACTACTACTACTACTTTTCTATTTCTTCTTCTACTACTACTACTACTACTACTACTACTACTACTACTATTACTACTACTACTTCTATTCTTCTACTACTATTACTACTACTACTATACTACTTCTACTACTACTACTACTACTACTACTACTACTACTTCACTTACTACTACTACTACTACTACTACTACTACTTCTACTACTACTTCTACTACTTAGACTACTTCTGCTTCTACCACAACTACTATTACTACTTCTACTACTACTACTACTACAACTGCTAATTCTACTATTCTTCTGATTTACTTTAGTAAAGTAAAAAATATGCTTTTGCTAAGTTAAAACATTCATGTTAAGTTTTTCGAATTTTTATGTTGTTTTTTTGCAATAAAAAAGTTAAAATAATTAACCTCCTGCCTGAATATCATTAATAAGTTTCCGTGCAGTCTCGTTCTTGTAAAACTCGTCCACACCATTGTTTGCTATGGCTTGTAGGGTATCGGCTAGGGCGGGGTTCGTGATGACGTCACCAAGCTGCGCTACTCTTTGCTCTTCGTCGTTGTAATACAGTTCCCTAACGAAAAAAAAGAAAACCAACAACAACAACGAACAAAACATTAGACATACACAACATAAACATTCCATAATCTTATCCCTTAAATCCGGTGTACATAGCAGAATTTTCGTTCCTGAATCGAGGGGCATGGATCTGCGCACCGATACGTAGGGGCAAACAAAAATACTGAACAATTTCCCTTCATTATTTTCATGTATCATTAATGGTTTGTTATCTATAAAACAGAGAGTGGCATGAAAATTAATGCAAAATATTACGTAATCAATACATGGATTTGGCCAAAGCCAATGATTAACGATTACGTGTGAAAAGGATATGGATATGGAGGAGAATACTTGTCTTGTATACCTTCAAGAGCCATATTGATACTAATTAGCTCTCAACTCTATAGGGTCGGTGCCACAGGGGGACGGGCAAACGGGAAGGACGCTCCCTAAACTGTTTAATTTACAGACAATCATGGGGCCGGTCATGGGGTTTTCGCAGAGTGATTTGGGTCTTTTTGACATTTTCGTCCCCCTATATTGGTTTTCGCCCTCCCGACTGAGATTTCACCTTCTGTTCAACCTTATCAGTATCACACTGAGAATATCACACTCTTTTAAAAATTCCGGGTCAAACTGACTCGGAGAAAGGAATCTGTTGCGGTCACAACTCACACTCGGAAAAGGGCCAGGCTGAACACATTCCGGGTCAAGTTTGACCAAAGTCCGGATCACGTTGACTCGGAGAAAGGATCCGTTGGGGTCACATTCGGAAAAGGGTCAGGTTTAACCACATTTCGGGTCAAGTTTGACCAAAATTCAGGTCAGGTTGACTCAAAATTGGGTCAAACTTGACCCGGAAAGTGGTTAAACCTGACCCCTTTTCCGAGTGTGACCCCGACGGATTACTTTTCCGAATCAGTCTGACCCGGGTTTTTTTTAAGAGTACATGCCGTGTTCTGTAGAGTTTGTTACAATGGTATTGGCAGGCTTAATTACCTTAGGCTTGGATATTCATCCCACTGAGACCCGACGGATCGCAAAGCCATGTCAAGATGGGTGCCCACCGGAAACCCGGTCCGAGCTATCTCGATGACCGGAGCGAATAGATCTCGCCACGGCAGGACACCGTAGCGTTGGTGCGCCTCCCACATCCCCCGTAACTCCCCCGGTATGGTAGCGGCCGGCATCCCTGTCCGAAGACGACCGAGAAAATGTAATCAAACAGAAAAACAAAACAAAACAAACAACAACAACAACAACAAAATAAAACACACAGGATGCCTCAACCCTTGAAGGACATTGCAATGATTGGGAGATATAAAACGTGTCTCTCGAACCAATCTGGTTGAAAGATATACCAAAGATACACCAGCTGAAATGCATCTCCTGGCTTATTTGGTCGAGGTCTCTCATAAACAGATAAAGGCAAAATGGAATACCGTTCTTCTTTGAACCATGTGATTAAAAGGGGAAGCACTTATTTCCCAGTTCCCGCATTCAAAGCAAAATCACTGGGTGTGTACCAGGGCTGTGTAAGAATACTGCAATCTTGATATTTCACCCTGCAGCCTCGGCATATTCTTTTTATAACAACGCAAGATTTATGAACATTTTTGACGTTATAACATCAGTAAAGATTTATTGCTAGTGGGCAATCCTAATAAGCCGACCTTCAGATAATATGATCATCAATATTGGTGTCATATTAAAGATATCAAAGTTAATTCTGTCGTGATTACATTCGTAATGTAAACAGTGGTAAAGTGTACAGGGTTGCTTCCAACAAGTCTTATACGCTGTATTCGCTGTATTCCAAGCATGACTATAATGGTGGAAATATGAAATACATATTGCTCAAATCGCAAGTGACAGCATGAATAATATTTCATTTTCCGAGCTTCAAAACAAGTCATATTATTATGGACGTTCAATTTGGATTTAAAAATGTCTAGTTTTGGTCTCTGAGCTACATAATAGTACTTAATGTCAAATAACACCCTGGAATACTCAACTTTGGGACGTTATGACGCCACTGGCAAGATGGATAAACATTACACGTAAATTATGCATCAGACCAACTCTTATTATTGTAATACAGCAGTCTACGACGGAGGTGGGGAGGGGGGGGGGTGACGTGGCAAACCTGTCTACTCAGAAATTTTTCACCCTTTTAAAGCACTGAATTATCGTTTTGAAGTACAATTAAGTTTTTGATAAACGTACCATGTAAAAAGAGAACGGGTAAATTAGTTTCTATGAAAGCGCCTACAAACCCGGATTACCCCCCCCCCCTTTCCCAGAACGATTTTTTTTAAAGGGAAATTGTCCCAAACAGGCCCTTTCGCTTGTCTCTATTTGTGGCTTGTGAACCATACAGAGGAAATGTAAGAAATGTAAATCAGCCCACAATGAAATCCCGTTTCTGAAAGTCTTCCTTTGCCTCGAGCGTATTAACATAGGCGTACGCAGGAAGGTGTTCAAACACCCTCCTTTTACGGAAAACATCCCCTTTTATGCTGAAAATATCCCACTTTTAGCCGTGGAAATGTGAGCCGCAAGATACGATATTTTAGAAAATTGGGATGAACCATTTTTCGTCACTTCTTCCCTCCCCCTCCCTCCCCCCACGACTTTTCGGCGGCTGGGCTGACCGCGGATAAACAGCCCCCCCCCCCCTTTGCAAAATCCTGCGTACGCCTACGAGTATTAGGATGCACACATAATCAAGAAGCAGTGATCGTCATACGATCAAAGAGGTGTATTCCGTCACACTCCAAGGGCGTAGGCTTGGGTGACTGGTGCACGTGCACCCCCCCGCCCCCCGCAGAGCATAGGAGTTCCGCCCCTGGCAGAAAACGGAAATTTTGCACCACTTTCTGCTTTCAAACGGCCTGGAATTTACTTCAACTTTAGTTCCACCTCCATAAAGATGTCACTCCCATGCTCATTTAGTTGCCACCCTCCCAAGATGTGCACTGCCCCGTGCCCAAACCAGCCTACGCCCCTGCAATCAATGTTATACGTATGGTCATGGAAAAACTAGCGGAACCACATGGCGTCGACATCGAATACGACTCACTGCTCACCGTAATTTAGTTGGTCGGACTCGTAGAAATATTCGGGTATGTGGCGGGTAGGCTGTTTCAAGGCGTCCAGGGACGCGTGTGACCGTTGCTATGGTTATAGAACACATAATGAAGCCGCCGCCAGTCGACTTGGCCGTTAACACAGCCCACGCAGAGCATGCTCGTTATCGCGCCCGCTGTCGAAGCTGAACCATTTTGTAGTAGGAGTCCCCTTTCGAGAAAATTGGATTCAAGCCGGTTTGAAATATTCTCATTTAATATGTGTATCATTATATCTATGTAAATCTAAGAATGTCTTAATGATGTTAAAATGGAAGAAAAACTAATCATTTTTTCCTTTCTTTGTGATGCCAACAATCAAGATAGCCCATGATGATAGAGCCGTTCCGGAACGTTGATTGTATCACAAAACTGATTTTTGTATTAATCAGTAGGAGGGTGAGAATGTGGTTAGCAGTATCTCTACTACTAGTAAGTAGTAGTTAGTAGTAGTATAGTAGTAAGTAGTAGTAGTAGTAGTATAGTAGTAGTAGGTAGTAGTAGTAAGTAGTAGTATAGAGTAGAGTAAGTAGTAGTAATAGTATAAGTAGTAGTTAGGGTAGTTGTAGAGTAGTAGTAGTAGTAAGTATAGTAGTAGAAAGTAGTAGTAGTAGTATAGTAGTAGTAGTAGTAGTGTCAGTAGTAGTAGTAATAGTAGTAGTATAGTAGTGAGTAGTAGCAGTAGCATGTAGCAGTAAGCAGTAGTATAGTAGCTAGTATCATATAGTGGGAATGATGATGACGATACTAACTACTACTACTACTACTACTACTATACTACTACTACTACTATTACTACTACTACTACTACTATACTACTACTACTACTACTACTACTACTACTACTACTACTAATAATAATAATAATAATAATAATAATAATAATAATAATAATAATAATAATAGAACTTGAGAAGGAGGAGGAGGAGGAGCAGGAGCAGGAGCAGGAGCAGGCGAAGAAGAAGACGAAGACGAAGGAGGAGAAGAAGAAGAAGAAGAAGAAGAAGAAGAAGAAGAAGAAGAAGAAGAAGAAGAAGAAGAAGAAGAAGAAGATAG
>JZLH01S0402373.1:305-13076 GCA_001188425.1 Eucidaris tribuloides | reverse complement strand
AGTAGTAGTAGTAGTAGTAGTAGTGGTAGTAGTAGTAGTAGTGGTAGTAGTAGTAGTAGTAGTGGTAGGAGTAGTAGTAGTAGTAGTAGTAGTAGTAGTAGTAGTAGTAGTAGTAGTAGTAGTAGTAGTAGTAGTAGTAGATCTAGTAGCAGTAGATCTAGTAGTGTAGGCAGTAGTTGTATTGTTCTTGATAGTAGTAGTAGATCTAGTAGCAGTAGATCTAGTAGTGTAGGCAGTAGTTGTATTGTTCTTGATACGATTTTGATAAACTTGCAGTTATTAGTTTAGTTACAAAATATTGTTGCAAGTATAGGTTACAGAATAGTACTTGAAATATTATGCACGGTTTTGCAAGTGTAACTGCACTTACACATTTTTCAAATCTTCTGCTTTGCATTGCGACAGAGTTTAGTTTCTCAATACTCAATATGTGTCGCAGAGTCTCAGTTATTCAACCCATAATTATTCTATTTTTGCCGTGTAGCCTTACGTTTCTGACATGAAAATTAGACGAGAACTCCCATGCCGTGACTGTTTTTAACACAAAACAGCAGGGGAGGGTCTATACCACGAGGATATGCAGGTCGATTGCCGAACCGTAGTCACGAATAGGACATATTTCCTTAAATGTGCAATTGTCGTGTTTTTAAATGTGCCAGGAAAAAATAAAGAATGTACGGGCGAAAGCGATACTCGCCGGTTGGTGCGCAATTGCCATGGCAACGCTTGCAAGTGACGTCAACACGAAGGTTGTTGAACGTCATCACCCCTTGTTGTGGCGTATCCCGGATGACCCGAAACCTGTCGAGGGTTGCCAAAAATGAACGCGACCCCTCGCTTTGTGATTGGGTAGACGTAGTTGGCGTGAAGGCATCTGACCCAGCCCTGTTGTAACAGGTCACCCTTACAGTCATTACAAGGTGTACACCATGCTCGTGTATGGAATTTTTAAATAGACCCTAAACAAGTAATTATCCGTTTATCCGTTGATGTTAGAATACCCTAACAGGTACTCAAATCTAAAAGATACCTTTTTCAAGTAAGCCTGCTGTTAAAAATATACCCTTTCCCCTGATTTTGGTGATTTTGATTTTCTTTTCACTGCGGTATACGCGCGTACATCGATCGTCCATGAAAAACAACCTTTTTACGCGTTTTTTTTTTATACGCGCAATTATTGTGTACACCTTGTAATGACAGTGACCCCCGTGCACCCTTGCACAAGTCACAAGTCAAGTCACTGTTGCATATACTGGAGTAACACGTCAATACGAGTTATTGCTATTTTTCGTTCAAAGACACTGTTTACCATTGTGGAAGCCCCATTTCTAAAATTGTAGAACTGCGCAATTTTTTCAGGAATAAATTTTGAGACCTCAGGACAGACACTATAGCATCATTACCATGGATGATCAAGAAGCTTAGCTTATATGGTTTTTTTTTTTTATATAATCCAGCAACACTCGTACACGCATGTCTGACACGTTAAAGTCAAACAATGACTTGGATTTAACAAAACAAACTACCCATTTCGGCTTTTTTCTCCTCATATTGTTATATTGTAACATATCTGCTAACAAATGACAAAAGCATGATTATCGACCCCTTGCTGCTCTGCACGGGTCAAGGACCGCGTAAAGCGAAAAGTTGCGCTGTAAGAGGTAGTTGAATATCGCCCTCTAGTGAAGAATTGAATCAAGTCACGCGCTTTGTGTGAATAGTTACCACATGCAGTAACTTATTTAATGGTCATAGTTTCTGTATTCCAACTTCACAGCGAATAGTAAACAAAAGTGCATGACCGTTGATGACATTCGACGTCATTCTAACAGCCAGGCAGGCTCAACAGAATAGCCGTATGGATGGAAGTTTAGTGGTAAAATATTGTCACTATGTTATCGACATAAAACATATTTTTCTTTTGCACGATCATTTGAAGAGTTTCATAGCAAAAGCCAATAAACGCCATTTTTCATTTAGTTCAAAACGGTAAGCAAAATGTTAAATAGCGAGAGGGCTACCTGGCATACATTTTCATTTTTTTTTCAAAAATTCACTTTAACGTCTATTTTCGTGATTTCGAAAACACGGTTTTATGGCAAAACCCAATAAACGCCACCTGACTTTTATGGCAAAACCCAATAAACGCCACCTGACATTTATGTCAAAACCCAATAAATCCACTCAGCCAATCAGCGTGCATATCATACCCAACATGGCGGCGCCATGAAATTCTACAGTTGCAAAGTGACTTCAGGCAGGCCAGGCGTAGTCTGCAGGCACAGACTTTATTTTGGCACTGCAATTTCACAGCGCCTTGAGCCAAGACTAATCTTGTTGGTTAGAGCTTTGTACGTAGCAGCTATAACACAGGGCCTATGGAAGTAGTAGTCTGCAGCGCAGATTGTTCAGACCCTGGTTGGCGTAGCACGACGGACAAAGGTTTGTGCCTGCAAACTAGGCCAGGCGCGCGCTAGCATGCAGTCCACGGAAAAACATTGGTTAGATGCTCCGTTTCGCCTCCTTGATCGGAATTCAATATGGAGATATGGCATTTTGCAAAGAAACGATTTATGGATATAATGGCATTTTGCCATAAAACTGCAATTAAAGCAATTAATTTTGGTAAAATGCCATATATGTAGATTTACGTAAATTTGCCATTGTAATGGTATCATTACATACCGTACAAGCATTTAACCTATATGTAAGTTGAGATTTCTTCCATGCTCTATACTTGCACAGTAAAAAATGTCTTTTATCTCAGTTTGCCTAAAATGGATTTATTGGGTTTTGCTATGAAACTCTTCATTTGGTCAACACCCCGGCGATCGAAAAACATTTTCCCAAGTCAGGCAACTGTGCTCTTGTAGTATGTCATTACAAAATAGCAGCGTTCCAGTCACAGAACGCCCCCATGCACCCCGCCACAAGAATAAGAGGGTTTAAACCCCGGGTTTATTAGTATTTACACAGAGTTGAGTATTTTTTATTATTCTAAGAAATTAAATGTTTCAGCAAAACATACTACCAATACATGGAGCCGGTGAGCCTCTAACATACTCAATACTCTATAGGCGTAAAACCATATTAGAATCCCGGTCCGAAATGTATACCGTGCGTGTTTGAAGCGAGATTTCTTTCCTTTTTTTTTCAAGCACTGGATTGTTTCCCCTGTCGGAATGGAACATGAATAATGAAATAAACTTAAATTCCAAATGAGTCTCTAGACGTGGATCAGCAGATCATACGAGACCACAAAATAGACAAGAATTTTTGAAAGGATATGATCGTATAATGGGATTTCCTGAATTCTTTTCGTATATAATCAACGACTGCCTGAATGAATCAATGATGAATAAACTAATAAATCACTAGCTAAACAGATAACTAAACTGGCGCGACTAACTTCTTCTTACTAACTAATTAGCTAAGTACCTAACTCTAATCATTTATTGTCAAAATGTGGCTCAAACATTATAATATACGCAGCAGTTTGTCATTCTGATTGATTAGGCACATTAAATAAATCGTCAAATGTACATAAATGTTGTAATCTACTATAGTATCCATCCATTAGATAGTACATAAGCGCGTAAAATTTGCCCGCGCCATATGGTCCAGGTCTGATATATATACAATATAAGACGTTTTGCAACCAACTTAAAAATAAGTGTGTTTCCAAAACGTGACAGATTAGTTCTGACGAGGATCAACAGATGCAAGTGTGTGAGGTCATGGCTGATTTTTGTCGTGGCTTCTATTGAAAATCAATAGCAGAGGACAGACAGTATTCGCAGAATTAATTATCACGCAAAACATTCAATGAGGAAAGGATCGATAAAAGATGTACTTTTAAGGAGCACAACGCCGTTGCGTACAATGACAGCAGGTCTTTGTGTTAAATACGACATCTCTGAATGATCTTCCTTATTTGGCTGGCTGACCCATTGATAATCGTGGTGCATTGCGACATAATATAATACTGGCTCTTCTTCTTGTTCTTATGCTTAATGATGGCAATGATTAATAATGATAATCATAATAATAATAATAATAT
Source organism: Eucidaris tribuloides (assembly GCA_001188425.1). NCBI lineage: Eukaryota > Metazoa > Echinodermata > Echinoidea > Cidaroida > Cidaridae > Eucidaris > Eucidaris tribuloides. The sequence goes on along the minus strand of JZLH01S0402373.1, from coordinate 9,016 downwards.
AATATAAATGATGACGATAATGACGGAAATGATATTGTTGCTATACTGCTTCACTGCTACCTGGTGCGCGAAATGAAACCTTTTTGGGAAAATTTAATTTTCAAACAGGTGGATTCTGTTGGCCATTTTAGCCTGAATAAATACCAAATCTCAATGTGAGTTCTTTTGTTTCAGTGTATATCTGAATTGGTTCCTAATGTGATTTTCAAAAATGGGCCGCCAAAAATCCCCTTAAAAATGACAGTTTTCCTGTGTAAATACATGGAAAATATCCTAAATCCAAAATATGGCTTGTTAATGTCTAATTGTAATTATTGCATGGTCACGTGAGCTCACAAAAAGGCGATAAATCAGATCTGTTTGGTCAATGTATGTAAAGTCTATTTTGCGTGAAAACAGTATTTTTTGGTCATTTTTGGTCGGTAAAATTTGCCCGCCATAATCATAATCTGTGTACAGTAAATAAATATCCAAATATTTATTGCAACTATGGCTGTTTATATTGTCTAACCACATGGTTTTTATGGTCACTGAAGTCCAAAAATAGATATAAATTAGACATGTTGCGTTGCAAGTATTCCCTGATTTGAGTGAAAAACCCGCATTTTTTTATGACATTTTTTTGGATAAAAATGGCCCCTCAAAAATCGGGTATTTGTGCACAAGACTGCCAAATATTCATGCAATTACATGTTTTGTCTTACCATGTTTTTTGGCCCCTAGATTAAGAACATATTTAAAACAGGACAGTTATATCAGTTGTATTGTCTGCATTTGCTAAAGCATCAGCATTTTCGTGAATTCGGTTCAAATTATTGCCCCAAATCATTTTTTATACAGGATGTTCAGATGTCTTGTTTCCTAATGAACATCTCCAGTTCTCACAATTAATAAGCAGAATTCAAATAGAATTAAATATCAGGAAGCTACATAGTTATACTCGTACATCATTCCATGTTGTCAAACTTTGCGGGGCCACAGTATTTGACAAACTTATGCGCTTAAAATTGTTCAAGTTTCACATAAAAACTATTAGAGACTTGCAACTTAGTGTAGGCCTACTCTTAAAGTTTGCAAGTACATTCAGTAGCAGTTGCATTGAATGTCTTCAGCGACAGCCGTTTGGGGCGGTTTCTTTAAGCCAATTTTCAGGGCTTTACGGGAATTCGATTGCGAGGGAGTAGACGCGAAGCAGCGGGGGAGGGTGTGGGAGGGGATACCCCCCTCCACGTAGGAACTTTCGTTGAAAATAGCATAGAAAAGAGATGTTTCGAAGCATGGTAAATACATATTCTAAAGGTATATTTTATTCAGATGATTTAACGATTGTTAGTCAGGATTCAAAATGATGTACAGGAAGAATGTGTGGAAACGTATTTTGAGTATAGTCATACTTGCGAGAAGCAGAACGACCTGAGATGAGACGGTGCTGGGGATACCCCTCCAACGGGTAAGCATTTTGTGAAAGATATGCCATGGAAAAGAAGTAATAAATACATATTCATGAAGTTATTAAGGATTATAGTAAAAGAATTAAAAAAAAACTTCAAAAAGATGTACACTGTAGTAGTCATATCTTTGGGTAGCGGAAGCGACCTGAGTATGTGGGTCCACTGTGGGACATAATGAAAATAGGCAGATAAACAGGTGTTTTAAAGTCTTGGGGAGGTGTGTGAGGGGGTATAGCCCAACGATTAGGAACTTACTGAAGATACATTACGGTAGAAAAAACATATCATTCTCTAAAGAAATAGGCTATAGCAAATACATATTTTTATCAAGATTGTTGAGGATTATATCAGAATTTCGAAAAGGGATGTACATTCCGTGAGTTGTCATAGTGTGAGGGAGCAAGCGGACTTGCCGTGGGGGGCGGTGGGTGTGGCGGTATACCCCAACACGTGTGCGGGAATTTTCTGAAAATGCGTGTAAAAGACAGTTCGTTTCTTTAGCATAGTTAAATGCATATAGTATTATCACGATTATTAGGGATTATAGTCATATTTCAAAAAGATGTTTACCCACCTGTCAGTATCAACTATGCTAGGGAGCAAAGCGACTGACGAATACGCAATGTGTGGGAGGGACCCCTCCCCCAACCCAATAAAAACTCTTTTGAAAAATTGCATGGAAAATACATGTTTTATAAGCATAGTTATCTTATCATGGGCCTTATTGTCAAATTTCAAACACAATGTACAGGACGGTCAGCGACAAATGTGGAAACTGTACCCTGAGTAGGCATTACTTGCGATGGAGCGAAGCGACTGAGGGGTTGAGATGTCGGAGGGTATACCTCCCTCTCATGTGGGAACTTTTGGAAGATATGCAAAAAGACGCGTTTCTAAGCATAGTAAGTACATATTTTATCAAGATATTAATGAGAATATACGTCAGAATTTTGTAATTGATGCCATAATGTCAGTTAGTCATACTTCGAGGGAGGGTGATTGGACAGAGGATATCTCCCCACCCCCGGTAGGAACTTTTCTGAAAAATACACGTAGAAAATACATGTTCTGAGCATGTACAAGATAGGGCATTATATCATAGAATTTCAAGAAAAGAACACTGGGAGTAGTCATACCTGCCAAGTAGCAAAGCGACCGAGTAGGGGGGGGGTATCTACTATCGAAACTTTTTGAAAATACCCATAGAAAAACGACGGTGTTTGGAAGACATGTAAACTACATGTACATACTTTAAAGAATATTTTATCAGGATTATTAATTTATCTACTATTTATTTATTGCTGCAAAGCCGTTAAATTCATGGAATTTATTTATGTAATAAATGGTACATTGTTTTGCATCATCTGGGGCTCAAAAACTGTGTATTTTGCTGTATATTTTTTGTCTTAAAATACACTGTTTTTTTTTAGATATCACTCTTACCAATCCTCAATGTCTTAAATATGCTAATATTTGAACTCTAGCAACCTCACAAAAACATATAGGAGGACATATTAACACACACTTTTATGCACTTTACTTGCAAAAATATGCGCGAAAAATGCCATTTTCCGCCCATTTTTACAAAAGTTGGCTAGGAACCAATCATAAAAACTTCATCGAATTAGTCCAAATGATCTGCTCGGATTGTGTGTTCCACCGGCCACAGGCATCCACAATCCACTTGTTTTTAAAAATATTTTTGTCATCTTGCCCACCCCTACCATTACTACTCCCTCCACTATCTACTCGTAATAATAAGGGGCGAGCATTGTCATGTGCACGAGTGGGGAGGGGGAAGAGAAAACACCTGAAGGCGGGAAATGAAAAATACCCTCGTGCGGGGGAAACTCCCGAGACACCATACATATTTAGTTAAAAAGTTTGGAAATTGTGACTTTAAATCCCCCTCATCCCATTTAAGGTTTAATATCTAATTTTCATCAACATTTAATCTATTGAATAGGTTTACCTCTTACAAATCTTATTTAAAAAATGCTAACAAAATATCGATCAAAATATTATATTAAGGTTTAAAAAATCGAACGGGGGCGGGGAACGGGGACGATCGACCCAAGATAAATCGGGAGGTGGGCTGTGTGGGTGGGGGCACGCTTCCCTCGTCCCCCCCCCCGAGATCGCCGCCAATGGTAATGATAATTACAATTTATACCATATTAAATGGCGCATAAAATACAAAACTTTCTATTAGGCGCTGTAAGACCAAATTATAAGCGGAATCATTGTAAAGGATGAGATTTAAGGAGTGATTTGAATGTGTCCAGAGAAGAGATAAGCAAAATAATGTGGAAAGGGAGCTAGTTTCAAAGTACAAGAATAAGAACAGAGAAGGTACGATCATCGTTTTTACTTTGAGGTCCAGGTGATAACTTGAGATGAGCAGTGGAAGAAGAATGGAGACGATATAGGAGATGAGAGATTAAGACGAATCGTTGTTAAGGGTGGTCTGTTGTTAAGAAAAGGGGTGAAAGAAGGAGAAAGGAAGGTTGTAGCTGAAGTAGAAGTGTACGGATTGTAGCAAGGGAAACGGAAAAGCAGTCGATTTAGAGTTGGTAAAAGATAAAACAAGATGGGGACATTAAACTGATTCCGACTACGACGACGATGATGAATTTCAGGTTGTTGCTGTTGCTGTTAATTGATGGTAATGATGATGACAACAATGATGTTGCTGATGGCGACAACGATGATGATGATGATGAGTAGGAGCAGGAGGAGGATATAGTGCTGATGACCACAATGATGTCGATGATGATAACGAAGACTGTGATGACGATGATTTGATTTATTTCACATTTCTCAAAAAAAATATAATAACACGAAAATACAATCATACCGTAGTACATAATTATACGATACTTAATGATAATGAAAAAAGAATATGTATTCAAAAGTACAAATTGATATTGTGACATGATGAATGAACAGAAAACTTCCTATTTCTCTCCTAGGTGGGGACCAATACCAATACCAATACCAATACCAATACAATACGCAGATACCAAATACCAATACCATACGCGCGAATACCAAATACGGCAAAATACTATAATACCAATACAATACAACTACCAATACCAATACCATACCAATACCGATACCGATAACCATACCAATACCAATACCAATACCAATACGCGCATCACGGCGATTATCCGATACCGATACCGAATACCGAATAACCCGAGTACCAATACCCGGACACCAATACCAATACCGAACACCAACACCAACACTCAACACCAACCCAACACCAAACACACACCCAACAACACCAACAGCCAAGCACCACACCAATACCCAATACGCAATACAATACCAATACCGACACGACAGCCGAAACAACAACACCAACACCAACACCGAGAACACCAACACGCAAACACCAGACAAACACCAACCACCGAAACCATACCCAATACCAATACCAATACCAATACCAATTACAATACCAATACAAACAATACCAATACCAATACCATACCAAATACCCAAATAGCCATACCAATACGAATACCAATACCAATGATCAATATCAGTACCAATACCGAATACGATAAACCAAAAACCAGATACTAATACCATTACCAAAACCAAAACCAATCCCAAATACGCAATACCGGATATCTAATACCATAGAAGATTACCAATACCAATACCAATACCAAAGTACCAATACTCATACCAATAGCCAATACCAATACCAAATACCAATACCAATACGCAATACCAATACCAACCGATATCAATACGCATAATCCAATACCAAATACCAATCCAATACCAATACCAATACCAATACGCAACCATAAACCAATACCATACCATACCAATGACCGAATACCATACCAATACCAATACGCAAATACCCAATACCAATACCATAAATACCAACGCAATACCAACTATACAATATCATCTCAGTAGCCAATCAGCAATACAATAACGCCAAAACCAATACGCCAATACCATTACCCTAATACCACGACACCAAATACCAATGACCATACCTAAAACCCAATCCAATACCAGATCCGATATCAATACCCTAACCGTACCAACCTACCAATACCATATAACCAATACCAATACGCAATACCAATCCCAATACGCAATACCAATACCAAACACCATTACCAATACCAATACCAATACAACTACAAACCAATACCCAATAATACAATTACGCAATACCATGATATCAAGTGAGCCCAATACCGCATACCAATACCAATGACCCGAATACCATCCACCAATCACCATACCAATACCAATACCCAATACCAATACAATGACCAATACCATACCAATACCAATACCAATACCCAATACCAGTACCAGTACATACCAATACCGCAATACCAAATACCAATACAATACCAATACGCATTACCGAATATCCAATACTCAATACATACCAATACCAATACCAATACCAATACCAATACCAACTACCAACCAATACCAATCAACAATACCGCTTTTAAATATTCTGCATACCAAATACCGCAATCCAATACGCGAATACCCCATACCGTGGAATATCCATATCAATACCAATACGCACTACAATACCGCAATAATCAATATCAAGTACCGAATCACCAATACCAAAAACGCGAAAACCAATATCCAATTACCAGTAACCATACCTGGGACACCAATACCAATATACCAAAACCAATACCATACCAATACCCCAATTTACCAATACCAATACCAATACCCAAATACCAATACCAATACGGCAATACCAATACCAATAACCAATATAAATACCAAATGACGCAATACCAATACCAATTACAATACAACAAACCGGATACCAAATACCAATACAATACCGATATACAATACCAATACCAATTACCAAATTACCAAATTACCTAGTACCTTAATACCAATACATAGCCCAATACCGAACACCATCACCAACAATATCAATAACAATCCCAAATACCATTACCACTACGATACCAATACCACTTAGCAATCACCGATACCGGATTACGCGATACTGTCGCCGGCAGCAGCTGATGATGATTGATGATGATGATGGATTGATGAATGATGATGTGGACTGATGAATTTCTAGTGTATTTACCCAAGTAGCCTCCTAACAGTGACAAATATCTGTCTCCAAAGGGCCCCTTGCAATTAATTATTATTATGTACCCGCAAATTTTCAGCAGGTCATATTGTTCAACTCCCTATTATACTGCATCCCGATAAAGGCGCAATGTGGATAAATCGCCTTGGTGAAGGGCGAAATGCGTGTGGCGGCGGGAAGTCGATCCCAGTCTCTCACACTGAAAGGTAACAACCCTTCACCCACTACGCACTATTCTTGAGAAATTATTCGCATGAAGATTCACGTTTTGAATACCTTTTACTTTGTATCGACAGATCAAGTGAAAAACGAAACACTTTCTTATCCATCCTACCCCCCCCCCCTTCATGTTTCTTGTGTGTGCTCTAACACTGACATCACATATTTATTTCAGCTCAATAACTTACATAACATTGGGCTCAGAAATGTTGAATAATTAAGGTAATCCATTTTTTTTTTTTCACTGTGGGGAGTGAAACACTCGCCAGACACTCCCTAATTTCATATTATGTATCTTTGCTCTAAAATAATCAATTGATATGAATCAACTAAGTCATTGTACAATTTCAAAAAACGGCGAGGTTTCTGATTCATCTATATGTATCATAGTTATTTTCGAAAACCATTTTGACCTTGTTATTAAACAAAAATGTCCCAAGTACCGTAGGGCACTGATCAGATAGAAAGAAAAAATGAAGAGGAAAGGCAAGTGGGCTTGATTTCAACAATTGGCTGACACAAGTGTTACACGCAGTTTGAAATCACCCCACTGAGTAGCATTGAATGGAGATAGCCAATGTGGACCTAATGTGCCAATTCATAACACAGTAAATTAATTGGGAAAAGAGTATTAATGCTGTCCTTCGTCGGAAATGCCACGACTATTGTGATAATTTTTGAATTCATGAGGAGGATATGGTGGTTTTTTTTTATATTTATTATACGAAACTTCTACAGATCTATATGATGCTATTATAGGATTCATACCGCAATATGGGCCATGACTTTCTCGTTTCAAATATTCAGTATTCATGATTGCAAGACATTTGTTTTTAGAGATCGAATTTGTAATTTATATCCTCCAGAATTCACGGAAATTAGCACGCCGTCTCTCGTTAAAGCCGGTCACTATTTTGCCAGGTACATGCCCTGACTTAATGGCTATTGGTCTGACACATACACCACGAATCATCATTAAAGTACTTTGACGATGAGGAATGCATGATATAGTTTCAAGCATTTGGGTAATAACCTCCTATATTTTATATATAAATATTATATAATTAAACATTTCGTTCTGCACAATATTTCTGAACACATATATAGCAAAGGTGATTATGCTTGAAGAAACTGTCAGAGGAGCTTTCACGCTGAATGAGGATTTGATGGAGCTACTCAGCATACGAACTGACAGGTATACCGCCGCCCGTAGTAGCAAATAAGAATCGAATGTTACAACGGCACAAAACTGTTGTCAGCCGGCTCAGGTGTTACAATGATTTACTATGTCACAAGCAAATTATGATTAAGATAATTAGGAGGATTTTATTAAGAGGTGGATTTCGGCAGGGTGCAGAAAATGAAAAAAAAAGATAAAAAATGTATCAACGTATTTTCATGAAGTCAACTGTATTAAATAGTGTTCTTGGTGTTATTTAGACTTTAAATTTGCGAAGCTTAGTGACCCGTTTTTTGTTTCTTTTTTATTTTTTTTTTTTTTTTTTTTTTTTTTTTTTTTTTTTTTATATTTTTTTTTTTTTTTTTTTTTTTTTTTTTTTTTTTTTTTTTTTTTTTTTTTTTTTTTTTTTTTTTGTTTTTTTTGTTGGTTTTTTTTCTTTAACTTCGCAGATGGTATCGTACAGACGGCATGCATTTTGTTATAGTTAAACGATGTTATCCATTGCCATGCTTACGTGTGATGATAATTTACTAAATAGGGGGAGGCAAATTGTCAATCTTGTTGGGGTATTATTGCACTGATCCATATTTTGGAACTAAATATGATGATTTACCGTAATCATTTTCAAATTTAGTCTTTGTATATTTAAAACATACAGACCGCACCCTCCCCAGTCAATGAGGAACTCTATTACCTCATTACTCAATGTAGATCAGCTTAAGTTGAAATT
>JZLH01S0402329.1:19568-40107 GCA_001188425.1 Eucidaris tribuloides | reverse complement strand
ATGCCTCCGCAACGAAGTTGCCGGAGGCATCATGTTTTCAGGTTGTCCGTCTGTGCGTCCGTCCGTCCGTCCGTTACCGGATCTCATTACCGCGATAACTTGAGAACCCCCGATCGGATTTTGATGTAACTAGGACCAAGTATGTACTATGAGCCACCAATGAACTGATTAGATTTTGGAGCTGAAAGGTCAAAGGTCAAGGGTCACATAGGCTTATGCTTATTCATCTAATTGGTCTTGATACCATGGTAACTTGAAGCTTTTCAAATTACATTAATTGGATGGGAGTGCACCGGACTGCGGAGGCATACCCATCGACTGCGCGCAGTCGAACTGCTCTAGTTGTGATAAAAATTAAAGGCAAGGTTCACTGCTCTAGTTGTGATAAAAATTAAAGGCAAGGTTCACCCTGACATCAAGTTGGTTTTACTAAAAGCAGAACAATGAGAGAAACATATTAATGAAAGTTTGGCGAAAATCCACCAAAGATTAACAGAGTTATGGAAGTTTTAACTCTTAAATTTCTGACGTCACATGCGAGCAGCTCCCCATATGTCATGTAATATAAATTCCATGAAAGTGCTGTTTCTTCAGAAATTTGAAAATGATTTTACCTCTGCATTCAATAAAATATCAGAAACATTATTTCATACATGCTTCTATGAAAAAAACCTATTCACTTCTCATGAACCATTAAAAAATGGCAATTTATGGAATTTATATTACATGACATATTGCGAGTTGCTCGCATATGACGTCACAAATTTAAAACTTTGAAACCTCATAACTCTGTTATTCTTTGGTGGATTTTAGCCAAACGTTTATTAATATGTTTCTCTCATTGTTTTGCTTTTATTAAAACCAACTTGATGTTAGGGTGAACCTTGCCTTTAATGGATTACCTTGCCTGTCAATTTTCTAAAATGGGTGAGCAAAGATCGGCGCCGCGCTGCTCCGTAACACGGAGCAGCACGCATGATATGCATAGTGTCATATAATTAATGATCGACAACATAACCCGTCACCTGAGAACCAGCCATGAACACTGGCACAGTTTTTATAAGTATCCAAGAATTTATATTAAGGCTGTTTTGGAACTAGTCTGACGGCCAGTCCATAATTCAAGAATAACAAAAGGAATCATAACTAACCAAGCCCAAACGACCAGTGTTGGTCTCTTCGCTTTACATGGGCATCTGAAGTTGAGACTACCACCACCTGGCTGTGGTTGTAATCCTTTGAAGAATGTCTGGGCTCCGTGCCAAGAACCTCTGAGCATTGGGTGGGAGAGAGACAATTCTGGGAAAAGTCGGCTCCGATAAGTACATGTATCAACATGGTATCAATATATTAGAGTTGCACTTCTCTATAAAATACACTCACCTAAATTATAATATTTTATTATTTTGGGTTTTTGGTTTATTTTGTGTGTGTGTGTGTGTGTGTTTTGCTGACATTGTAACTACTATATTACTACTACATGTACTATAATGCATTGTAATTTAGGATTTGGAAATACACGCTTATAGCGTTTTATTTTAATGTTATTGTCTTCCACTTTGGCACTTTGTTTTTGCTTTTGCTTTTTTTTCCTCCTCCTCCTACACCTCCTGATTCTCTTCCTTTTTCCTCTTTTTATTTTTCTTTTCTTTTTGTTTCTCCTTCTCCCCATTCCTCTCCCAGCTCCTCAGTTTATAAACTAGTGTAAGTAGGAAAAACTACTTTGTGATATAAAGGACCATTGAATTGATGAACCTGGCTATTAATGATGAAACTATGACATAGGGCCTACATTGTGTTTGTTTTTATTTTATTACACTGTACACATGCAAGAACAAAAAGATTCTCACAGAACTTGATAGGAGAATCCAGATCATTCCCGATCATGAAATATTTACGAGAATCTATGATTCTCGCGGGATTCCTTTGCGAGAATCTAAAAAGATTCCCACTGTCTGGCATGAATTTTTAGGCCCGAGAGCCTATTTTTCTGATAAAATAAACACAAAAAAATTAACTACCCCCTTTTTCAACATACCATAACTTTTTAACAAAACAAGTTTGTGCAAAATAATTTGGCAAGCGTGTACCTACATTCATTGACTAACTTCTGTGTAAAAATGTGATTGATCTGTCAGGTCATGCATGAGTGAGCATGCATTAAAGGTGAAAATGCCACTTTTCAAAAGTCACAGGAGTCATCTCTTATGCCAAAATAATCGTAAATAATGACATTTTTTGCTTTATTTATATAGTGTGCTCACTCAACCATGACATGGTTACAACCTCTTCTGTTCGTACGTGTAAAGATACATTTTGCTGAAAAATATCGGATTTCAATTTTTGCAATTAACTTAATGGATTTTACAATTTCAAAATTGAGAAGGGTGGCAGTTTTTAAATTGAGCTCACCGAAGCGTAAAATATGCCAAAGGTGCCAAACGAGGTATAAGGGGATCAAACGATAGATGATTAACATAAATAGCGATTAATCATTCACCAGAATCAGAATTTGTTAAAATCCTGCATCACAAATCCTTCAAAATGACCCTTGTGACTTTTGAAAAGTGACGTTTTCACCTTTAATACGTGCTCACTCATGCATGACTTGACGGATCAATCACATTTTCACACAGCTGTTAGTCAATCAGTGCAGAAACACCCTTGCCGAAGTATTTTGCTCAAAACCGTTTCGTTAAAAAGTTATGGTATTTTGAAAAAGGGGGTAGTTACTTTTTTTGTTGTGTTTATAATGCAAGAGTAAATGTACAAATTTTTTATGTTTTTCCTTGTTATTTTTTTTGGGGGGGGCCACCAAATTTCAATTTCGGGCCACCAAAAATTGAATTTTAAAGATTTTAGTGGCCCGAACGGGCCACTAAAAAAAGTTAGTGTGGAGCCCTGCTGTATGACTGAAAAAAGACGGGAAAATCAATTCTCACTGTAACAATTTTGTGCAACCACTACCAATTTTCACCACTGAAACTTTTTATTTACACTAAATTACAAGTACGAGGAAATTTCCCAAACTTGTTCCTAAAATATTGCTGCAGTGTTCACATACAAAGGAATCATATACTTCTCATATGTTGTCATAACCCTCTTGTGCCATCCTGTAATTGAATATTATTCAATCAGTCAGAGACAGAAGGTTATCTCTGATCTGGAAATTAAAAATATCCAATTACTTCCAGAAGCTGATTACACATTCAATATTGAATCTTTGCATCTTAAAACCTTTCACATTTTCTACGTATAATTTGCAGATATTAAAGACTTCCCAGATCATGGAACATAAAGCCTGGAACGGAAGTCAGTGTGAACAGGGACCTGTGGAACCTACTGCTAGTGGTGATGCAACTGCAGACCCCTTGACACCAACTGTAAGCCAAGGTACAGACACCTTAACACCAACAGTAAATCAAGGTGTAGACACATCTGACCTTGAGGTCGTTGACATTGAAGAGGGTATTGACACATTACATTTCGGTGAGCAGTGTTCTGGTACTACTGAAGGGGACTATGGAAGTATAGAGAATGGTATGGGTGAACTGTCATTGGGAGAAGCAAACGAGACTCGGACGACTGTCCTGACGTAAAGCAAAACTCACATATCCACACAAATCTAGTGAACTGCTGAGACAGTTGAATAACTTGCGGCTTGCCAAGAAACTTGTGGACGTTATCTTAGTCTCCTCTGATGGTGAGGAGTTTTGTTGCCACAGAGCGGTTCTCGCAGCCAGCAGTCAGTACTTTGGTGCGATGTTCACGGACGATCTACTCGAGAGTCACGTTGAACGTGTAGAATTGACAAACATAAAGGCGCGAACTCTCTCCACAATTCTTGATGCGGTTTATTTATGTGAGGTGGAGATACAGTGCGAGACAGTACAAGATCTCTTGGCTTCAGCGCACTTTCTGAACTATCCTCATATCCTAGAATCCTGCTGTCAATTTTTGCATGATTCCTTGTCACCACTGAATTGCTTAGGTATTTCCCAACTCGCCGAGACCTATTCTTGCCACAACCTGCAAAATCAGGCATGGAATTTCACACTAGCAAACTTCAATGATGTATCTAGAGGGCAGGAATTTGTTGAACTATCACCGACTGAGTTAGAGAGAATAGTAAGCAGCGATGATGTCAATGTTGATAATGAAGATCAAATTCTAGCAGCTGTCCTACATTGGGTCAACAATAATGACAAACACTCGGCAGCCTTTCCCTCGGTGCTGGCATGTGTAAGACTACCACTTGTGAGGGACGACAATCTGACAGGTGTTTCAGCAACGAACAGAGTCTTGCGCAGTTGTGAAAAGTGCAAGATGTTGATAAAAGAAGCCCAAAATTTGAAAGAGTTGGCAAGAAAGGGAAAGCAAATGGATCATCCGCTACTTCAGCCGAGACACGCGATGCGCAGCGAAGTCCTGGTTGTGGTAGGAGGCATGATAGCCAGTCGAGAATGGGTGCCTCATGTTGCGTGCCTGAATCCTAAAACCGATGAGTGGACGTCCATGGCTGAATTACCGTTCAGTTACTCGGATTACAGTGTTGCAAGTGTAGATGATGCTATTTACGTAACTGGTGGATTCCATCGCGAAAAGGGTACCATCGGTGATGTGTGGCGCTATGACGAGATGCACGACAAGTGGTCGAGGGTCAGTGCCTTGACGAAGCCTCGATTCAACCACTCGTCCATCGGGTACGAGCACCACATCTATGTGATTGGGGGTGAAGATTGTGACAAGCGACTGGTAGAAATTGAAAAATATTCTCCTGGCAGTGACGAGTGGGAAATCATCGGTAGCATCAATCCCACAGCGAGCGGCCTAGCGGCAGTTGGACTCCACGACAAGCTCTATGTCATTGGTTGGTTGACCAACGTCAGGCTGATGTGCGTCGTGCAGTGCTTCGACCTGGAAACGCGTGAATGCACCACCATACCCAGTTCCGGTCTCAATCGGCAGCTGTTTTCGGCCGCCGCCCTTGGTGATCACATCTTCATCTTGGGAGGGAATCGCATCAAAGAGGTGGCAATGTACGACCCAACGAACTTCACCTCAAAGAAAGTGGAACCTATGAGATACAAGAGGAACACACCTAGTGCTGCAGTGGTAGGCGGGAAGATCTACGTTACTGGCGGTGAACTAAGGCAGTACGTTGATAAGGTTGAATGGTATGATCCCGAGGTCGATCTGTGGTATGCAGCAGCACCGATGCCAAATGCAGTATGCTTTCACGGTTGTGTAATGATCAAGAAGTACCTTGGACCACCATATCACTAATGACAAAGTGTATGTGTTGCATGACAAGCATACATTGTTCCCTGAAGTTCAGAGTATTTTCCAAAATGTTTTAGCATAAAAAAAATGTTGTCCATATTTACCTTGTACTTTGAAAAAGTTGTTTATTGTGGACTTTTCTATGTCCTGTAATGTTCCAATCAGTTGATTACTTGCTGTATTCAATAATATTGTTGATATGGAATGTACTACAGCATGATGTCACACCACTTGGCACTTAGAGAGTTAAAGACTGACTGTGTTTTAAATTGTACACAACCAATTTTGCTTAGATTGCATCCAGTAAAAGAAAAATACAGTGTTCAAAATTTGAGATTTATACGTCTGTCATTTTGCAATATAAATATTGAATTATTTGTGTGTGAGCAATTTGCTCAAGTTGTGTGTGTGATATTCTGGATTACAGGTGCCCACTACGTCTTTAACCCACTGAGTGCTGAACTTAAGCCATAACAATGGCCACTTGGTGCTGGTCTGTTACTTTCACTGGTGTGGGTTTCTGACCTGTTACCTTAAATAACAGGTATTGATTTTCATGAGCTGATACATTTGTCATGTTTGGCAGTCAGACTGGTGTAACAGATGTGCCAAATTGCAGTGAAATAATCTCTGTACAATGCTTAATATTTGATCCTGTTGACAGACAATTTGATTTCATTGTAACCCATATAAATATTTTCCACAGATCCAGGCTTGAGATATTTCTGCCTCCATGGGTTCACAGGCCCCATTTTCATTCAAACTAATTTTCCAGCTGTACATCAGGGTAATTTTGGACTGCTTAAAGAAAAAAATGTTCCATTGAGTAGACTTGTTTAATAGTTATTTATAGTAACACTGCTGTCCGTCCGTCCGTTCGTCCATCCGTAACACTGGTTTCCATTCGATAACTTAATATTTGACAGACTTTCATGAGATTTGGTAGGAAGCAGGGATGTACCGGTAGTCGATTTTGCCGGCCTTGGCCTCGAATCGAGTCACGTGTACAAAGTCTATGGGAACAATATTTTTCCAGCGGCCTCGTGACTCGCTACGGTCACGTCACGACTACATCCCTGGTATACAGGATATCAAAATACAGCCCGAGTTCGATTTCAGACTGTGTAGCTGGAAGGTCAAGGGTCATAGCTTATTTAATGCGAAAATAGCTATTGAACTGATTTCTGTTCGATGACTTTAGTAATGTTTGAGAATTTTCATGAGATCTGGTATACATATGCACAAAATAAATGATTTTGGAGTGTGTAGCTAATAAGTCGAAGGTCATAGCTCATTAAATGCCAAAATAGCTGTTTACCGTTCAACAACTTATAATAGTGTTTGACAAATTTTCATGAGATTTGGTATTGAGGGACTTAATATACAGCCTATGTTTGATATCGGAGTACAGTGCACTCCCATTATAACGAACACGGTTATAACGAAATTCCTGTTACAACGAAGTAAAAATTCAGGTCCCAATATCATTGTCTACATGTATATCTCTTTACATACTTTGACTGTTAGGTTATAACGAAATTTCAATAACACGAAAGAAAACTGCCGGTCCCGAGGACTTCGTAATAACGGGAGTGGCCTGTATGTAGATCACAGGTCAATGGTCATAGCTCATTAAATGCGAAATTAGTTTTTGAACTGGTTTCTGTTCAATAATTTTGATCTTTGAGTATGTTTCTCTTGAGTCCAGACAGAAATAGATTGCATAGAAAGCAACACAACAGATTTGTTTGTCACAAGGCATACTGAAGGAAGTTATTTTAGAACGAGTCAACTTTTGACTTTGAGGACTACCCCCAATCATGTCATTTCCCTTGAAATTGGCACCCCGTTCAAGTAATTTGAATTGCCTGTTTTTGCAGTTTACATGATGTCACTGGTACAAATATATGATTACATATTATTATTTTCAGAAGTCTCTACATGCATATAAATGGGGAACATATCTAGGGCTTTTGCTTAAAATTGTCATGTATTCCAAGCATATCTGCTATCCCTTGATACATTCGTTTGTTTGTTTCTGGAAGGGGGGGGGGTGGACTTCCATGATGACCCTTCTGCTTTAAATATGAAATTTCACTTGCTTAGAAATCATACTATGCTTAAATGAATTGCTAGTATGTGTGATAAAAAAATCACTATCTTAACCCTAAAAATACCGGGATATTTCTGGTCTACTTATTACCTGGGGGGGGGGGGGGCCCATTATGGCCTCCCCCCCCCGCCCCCGAGATCTCGCCGCAGATCGCGCGATCGCGCGAAAATTTGCACGCGCATAGAGCCGGATGTAAACTACAAGACTGTATAGTAAAATTCAAAAAATTGATTTTATATTTTAAAGTATATTAATTATGCAAATAAGTGTATGAAATTATGTTTTTGCCTATATCTCGCTGACAATAGCTAGTACAATGCTAATTTTTGGTGAAAATATTCATTTTGACATTTCTAACAATTATCTACAAAAAAAATTTGCTGAATCAGAAGTAATTTTCAATGTATTTCATTGTTTTGTGAATTTCTTATGTATTTCTTTGTTTTTTCGACCTTTTGTTTTTTATTATTTTTTTGATGAACTTTGTCGGGGACACTTTTGCGATCATAAACAGCATAAACTTACTGTATACGCCATATATTTCGCGTCCATATATTTTCGCGATTTTGCTTCAAAACGGCGAATTCGCGAGGGTATATTTTCGCGATTTTAGTGTATTTGCATTCACTTTGTACAAAAATGACAGGAAGTGAAAATTTTCGCGTTCTTTAAGTCGCGAATTTCGCGAAAATAAAACCACCGTGAAATATTCAGCGTATACAGTAATCCATTTCAGCCAGTAAAAGTAAAAATAATCATACATTTATGATTTTTGGCTGAAAACACAATTTGCATTGATTTTGTACACAAAATCACGTTTTTGAGCAATTTTGGAGTTGCATGCATGTACGAAAAGTCGCGCAGCGTCGTAACGGTACGTCCGATTTTTTCGAAAATGGTCTTAAATGATGCACGAGACTTGAAAGTAAAAAGCCAGTGAACGGCGCGGTCAAAAAATTTCGCGCGGCAGCGTAATCGTGAAATTCGTCGAGGGGACCCCCCCCCCCCGGTAGTTTTAGGGTTAAGGATTATTTGGAATGTCTTGATACCATACGTCTACTTATCACTTCTATTGAAATTCCATTGGTTGTATGAACTGAAAAGTGTAAATGTCAAAACTTAAAGCATTGTGAAAAAATAGTAACTTTATTAATTACATGTACACATATGTTTATTTTGTAAATTATAATTTATGTAAAATACTATCTTTCAATTTGTAAAGAAAAGTGTTGTAACAAATTTGAACATTTCAATAAATTCTTGCAATTCATGTTAAATTCATGAAGAAAAAGAAAATAACTTGTGTTAAATTTACTTTTATTGCTGCTGATATTGATGTCATTTACAGAATCAATTTTGTGTTCTGTTGTCCATTATGCATGTACTAGAGTGGTGATGAAACTACTTGTTCTTCCCAATTAATACTGTAAACAGCAATTTGATGTTCACCTGAAATGTGCATTACTGCATCTAGAGAATATTTAGTGAATATAAGGCCTAAAAAAAAATTGTTATGTTGCCCTCCAGCGACCGACCGTAAATTGCGCAAAATCAGGGTCACTAATTTTTTTTTATTTTTTTTTTAAGCAGACCCAAAATATACAAACTCACCATTTTGGGGAGAAAATGTCAGATTTGAGCAAAGAATTTACCAAAATTCCTATTCAGTGACTTAAAACAGCACTTTTATATGCATTTTGCCCATTTAAAAGACCCATAAAAAATATCGGGGAATTCAACTCTTGCACGGTTTTGTCCTGCATATACTTCCACAATACACTACGTACATGTGTATTGGTTACATCCGGGTTTTGCTGTGGAAAAAAAAATAAAATAAAAATAAAAATTGACCGACCTAATTTTCAAAATTTCCCACTGGAGGGCAACATAACAATTTTTTTTGGCCTAATTACAATGCAGTCTCTGCCTTTTGTGCAAAGTGTAAAGGCTTTTGTATTTGAATCTGCTGTGTTTACATTATGTAGATGGGAACTTCAAGTACCTTCATGTGTGTGTGAATGTGTGTGTGTTTGTGTCTGTCTCAGCAAGGAGTTACTAAGCGAGCTTAGTAACTCCTTGGTCTCAGTGTGTGAGAGTGTGTGTCTGTGTGTGTTTATAAACATATGAACTAACAAAGTAAGTACATATATATGTATTGCTAAGAAGTGTGAACTGATACACATTATATACACTGTACAAGCTATAAGGGGGGAGGGGTTTATTAAGGGGGTATTTGACCTTCATTTGAGGGATGTTTTGTGAGCAAAAATGCATGTCCTCAATGACCTAATCATTGAATTTCCAATACAGCATGCCTGACTTCATCTTTATTGTGTCTTGTCTAGCAGCTTTCTGGTTTTTTTTATTAACACTTGGTTTCATGTTCAGTCTTGAACATAATGATTAATTTGATGAGGGAGTGGAGGACCATTTCCAAATGGATCACAGAAGCACATGCACACGCACATGCACACACACACAATCACACACGTACAACCAGACACATACAGATTCACACACACACACACACACACACACACACACACACACACACACACACACACACACACCACACACACACACACACACACACACACACACACACACACACACACACACACACACACACACACAGACACACACACACACACACACATACACACCACACATTCACATACAACCTCACACAGACACACTCTTCATTTGCTAGACTATACGTGTATCTACAGAATAGATATTGCTGTTGTTCAAGCGGGGGAAAAAGAACTTGATCAATTTACCAAATTGTTTATCAACCCATTTCTTGACCTAGTTTCATTGATTATTTCTGCTGTTCTTGTATATCTAATAAATAATTGTAGCATAGCTCTTATTTTTTAACAAAAACACTCCTGCATCATTCAAAAAGAAAATATGTATGATCGTAAAGTAGTGTGTTTATAGAGCCAAAATCAGGTCAGTTTAGCTGTTAAATGTTAACCACTTTATTTTTCCTCATGCATGGATGAAGTCCTCAATTGTTGATCATCAATTTATTGAAAGTTAATTTCTCAAATTTTACACTCAATAATTTGCATGTTTTCTTAAAGAAAATGCCAAGAGCGGGGGCAGAAGAATTGTGGATTTTTTTTGTTTTGAACTAGACAAGGTCTTACCTACATGTACCACATCCCCACCGTACACAAAATGATATAATTTACAAAAACTGCTTAAATTTTTGAAGGGTCAGGGAGGAAACAAAACTGCCTATGACATAGGCCCACAAACAACAAAAATATATAAACAAACAAACAAACAAGCACATACAACAGCTATATTATTGAGTGTATATTGTTGTTTGTGGGAATCATAATTACATGGAGTGCAATTACCACGTTTGGATTTACATGATTTCCAACCCTACCCAGCACGACAAGGATTGTCCTCGATTTGCATGTTGTCCTCATTTGGTATGTAGTGTTGACTTATGTCCTTGTTGGGAGGTGCTTAGAAAGAGACACACACATACACACACCCATCTTGAAATATCCACATATGTACATTAACAATGAGGCAATCATTGCATATATATATAATACTGACAAATAATTAGAAACAAAAAAACATTTTGTCTTATTTACATTTTTATATCTGTATTTAGCCTATACATAACATAGTATATTCCTCAAATTTACACAATTGAGAACAGAACAATGTCTACGGTATGATCTAGAATCATATAAACTCCTCCAAAGATGATATATTACAGTACAAGTTGTATATAAGAACGTTTTGCTCGCAAATTAAGATTAGAGCTTGATGAAAGACAAGAAAATGCATGGGCAAGATCAATAACATATGATTTTAGGGATGCAGAAATAATATCTTGGTGTAATGCATCCTGCTGTATTACTTTGTTATTGCATCAAATTATTTTGCCAAAATTATTTTTCTTACATTCTCTGTTCATTAAAACAAGTGATATGGACAGCCCAGACCACCTTTAAAAGGTATTGTTGTTTATGGGAGTGTTTATATTTGCATGGCTTAGGGCTACCTTAAGTAATTTTTAGAAGTAACATACTAACATTCCTTCAAAAATCTTGATACATATTGAATATACAAAAAAAAATGCTTAGTACGTGGTCTTACAATAAAACAGAACATCACTGCCAAAATAATGAATTATTAAAAAGACAAGATTGCAGTTTCGCAACAATAACAACAATGTTCAACAACAACAACAAAATGAATAACAGTAATCGCAGCTCCAAGATAGTTAATGGCTAGAATATAAATTACGACAGTCAAAAATTGTGGTTTAACGTATGTTTCCTGGTCATAATAATGTTGAAACCATGATCTTTATTTTATTTTGTTATTATTATTAGTAATGCATCGTATATAATCATTATTATTATCATCATCATTATTACAATTACTAATATTGAATTTTTTTTATTTGGTTATACATATATATGTTCTATTTCATTTATTTATCTATTTTTTTTTGGGGGGGGGAGTAGGATTTTGGGTTTTTTAGCGGTTCTGCAAATTCCATGGACAGAGTGTCTAGGATAGCGAACATCTGTCAATTCAATATGTAACTTTTTGTTGTTGTAAACACACAAGACATGTTGTGACCCCCCCCCCCCCCCCAGTGGAAACAAAAATCTTTTGTGGGATCAAACCTTAATTCTCTGTTGTGAGACGCTACACTTGTGCACTCAATGCGGGGAGATGCAAACTTCATTCACCTTATCACAAAGGACCTGGACATAGATAAATGCTTTACAGCGCCATCTAGTGTCTTATGGTGGTGCAAGCACTGACAAAAAAATATAATGTCACAAGTACCTCACAGTCATGTACAGTGAATCCAAGAAAAAAGACCCTAAAACAAAGGCTTATTGTGCGGAAGCAATGGGGCATACGATTGGAAAAACATGTTCAAACTTAACTTTGAAATGACTTCTTTACTCATGCAGATCTCTGAGTGCTAGGACTTTGTGTGCATTTCTTTCTTTTTCTGATGTGCACAGTGTATAAGCCAAAAATGGTAGCAAATGGTTTTTGACACTAAATTTTCATGGTACTCAAGAGATGCATGAATTAATAAATTTACTTAATATATCATCTGAAAAAATAACAACATACATTTAAGTCAAAGTTTATTGTGAACATGTTTTTTTTAATCATACACATACACCCCATTGTTTCAATAAGCCATTGTTTTAAGGTATTTTTTTTACTGGGATGCACTGTTTATGAACCCAAGAATATAATATTTATGGGCAGATGGTTAATAACCCCCTTCCCCTCCCCCAAGGTTACATTTGTTACCCCTTCAGTACCCCTTCAGAATATCACATGCAAAGTCTGTTGCTGGCTTCGGGCTCATGTTCTCATTTGAGTGTTTTTCAACTCAAAGAGATCTTGGCGGCCAAAGTACTTTATACGTGCATAACTTGATTGACAGTCCAGCAATAAAGACAGAGTACGATATTGCACGCCAGGAAAACGACAAAATGAATGAAAATCAGCTCAAATCGTTCACAATGTGAAGATTAGTATAAAAAAACACCATGTCAAAAGACCTAGTTTTGCGTGAAAATCTGGACATTTAAATTTCTAAATTGACACAGTGATGTTAATGCTGCACTGGCGTTCCGTTGCCTCAAATTTGTCTGATCAGCTGTTAGCGAGGGTCGATGAAATTTACGATTTAACCATCAGTGTGCTCTGCTGGTCATGCAACGTACGCATAACCGTGAATTCGCAATTTGGAGCAAAAATTTAAAACTCGCGAAAAGAACAGTATTCCTGATGCATATCGTTATTACGTTTTCTTCATAAACCAACAAGTTCCATGACGTATGTTCTCAACTTTCAAGACACCATTTGTAAGCTACTAAACTACCGTTTGGTATCGATAATGAAGGGGAAGTGACATGACTGCAAATCTGGAATCAATCTTTATTAGTATATTCATTCCTTGTTTCTATTACCGTATCTACTGTAAGTACATGTAATTAACTCAGCTACATGAACATGAACTTCTCACTTTATACACACATCAAAACAACAACAATACGAATATTAAAAACAATTAAATACCAATTACTTGGAAATTATTTTACATTAAAAAACAATTAAATACCAATTACTTGAAATTATTTTAATTAAAAACAATTAAATACCAATTACTTGAAATTATTTTAATAAAAAATTTAAATACCAATTACTCGAAATTATATTAATAAAAAAACACATTTTGTACCCATTTCTAGGATAAATTAACTGAACGAGTAATCACTGATAGATAATATAACTTATTTTGGTAAATGGATAACTGTGCAATGTCCCTATTCCTACATTAAACAATAGTATGAAAATAACTTCACATTATATGTTAAAGAATTCCACTTAATTATCAGCATTAATATTTCTGTGCTGCTCAGCATATGAAAAATCAAGATTACTTTTACAGCATGATAAATTGCAGAGTATCATACACAATTATTATTTTTCTTTACTTGTACTGGCTCGCTAATATGAGAAACTGTACGAAAATGGATGGAAGAACATTATAGTTATGTGTGAGTCCAATCTGTACAAGCTTGTTGATATGAACTTAATTCTATATACATTTGTCCCAGCACAGAGATAACCTATTTTGTGATGACTGATTGATTGATAAAAGACTTTTGTTCACACCTTTGTGTTCATGCAGATCAAGAGTTTGTTTACCGCTTGACCACAGAAAATACAGAATTCTGATGACCTATCAAATCATTAATAAAACTCTATTACAAATAAATAACAAGGCTCTGTATTCTGAAATGATTTCTGAACCTTTGGAAGTGTGTTGTTTTCTAGCTTTAGACAGTATATAAGACAAATGTAGGTACTCTTCACAAAATTTCATGGTGATGAAGGAAACATCTGGTTTAGGTATGTGACAATTACAAGTTAAAGGTCCCCTGCAATCCAAATGTATGTTGACTTTTGTTGACGCCTATTGGTGTGTACATCACCAAATCACTAAATATTTTGTGAAAGTATTGATCATATATTTTTAAACAACTTTTCAAAATATTTTCTGCACCCTGCTAAGCCCCACCTTTAAAAAATCCTCCAGATCTTCTTTATTTATATTCTGCATCTGACATCATCATCTTGTAACACTTGAAGTGAACAATAGACAAAGTTATGTGCCGGCCCTGGGTCCTGTTTGGGTCCTGTTTTTGTTAAAGGGTCTAAAAGTTGCATTATAAGTACATTTAATCATTTTTGTAGGAGGTACATGTATCAGCAGTGGACTCTCACTATAAAGAACAGTGATATAACAAAATATCATTATAACAAACAGATTTTTTTTTTTTCTGATTCCAAAGTTGAAATTTTCTGTGTGCTTTATTGTTTTTGCAAATCCGATATAATTTATTTTTTTATATAACAAAGTAATTGTCCTGGTTCCAGGGGCCTGTATTCTCATAAAAATCAAAATTAAACCCAGGTTTAGTTGAATTTAAAGCAGGCGTGGGTTTAACTAAACTTAGACTCCGTCTAAGTTTAAGTTAAACCTACTCTCCGTAATAAGATAAACCCAAGGTGGGTTTAAGCATGGTTTAGCCATGGTTGAGTGATTGTAAAAATATGGGCCAAGGAGTTTGTTATAACGAGTCTACTGTATTACCAATCATTGAGTACATTTTCATAAACAAAAACATGAAAAGTACATGAAGACCTTACAACTGAATATGCATATCCTACTTATAAATTCAAAGTATATTTCAGAAATAGGCAGGGAATTGGAACACTGTCTACTAATCAGTATAGAGCAATAAAAACTCAATCCATGCATTGATTACAAATCACAATTCTCCTGTCAAAATTTTACTCCAACTATTCTGAAATAGCAACTTGCCAATGACGTTGGATGTATAATCTGCATGTAAATTTACCAACAAAATTTCAGAAATAAGTAAAAAAACAGACAAATTTCATTACATATTTGCATTGGGATGCAGTTACAGAACCAGGCATATGTCTGATGATTACATTTATGAAATAGATATCTGCAACCGAATGCTATGTACACAATGGTGCCTAGAGAAGTACTGATATAAGTGCCAATACAAAGAGAATATGACAAGCTACTCGCAAGTTGGCACACATGTGTCAGCCTTTACCTTGTCAAGGAAGTGTACATGTAACTGTATCTAAAGCAATCTTTATGAACTAGTATTTGTACGGAACAAATGAAAATATTCTGTTGAATAAACTGATGAAACCTAGGATACCTGGTATAAATCCTTGAAATAATACCTTAAAATATTGCAAGTAGCAAGTAAGAATAAAAGGTGTAACACATGAATTCGATTCAGCCAGATTTCACTGATCTCATCCCCATACATATTTTAACTCTTTACACGCTGAATTTATTCTGAGGGGATAATGTCAATTGATCTTTTCATATTTTCTGTGAATTTTGCTTTCCATGTTGCTTTATTGAAAATGGTATTTTTTTCTATAAATGTTACTTGAGCACACTTTCTATTTTTTTAGTGTCTCCTGTACAAAGGTGAAGAAGAAAATAGTTATACCGATTGTTCTTAACTAAATATAATGTGCAAAGATGCAACATTAATGCTCAAAGGGTTATTGATAAAATTGTGAGATGTGTTTCATTTTGTCAGTTTTAGAAGAAAAACGCAACAATTACAACAACCACCACCACTAAATAAAACAACATGTTGCAGACATCTGAATTTGTTTAGTCAAAATGAGCGTGGAATTTCAAATCCACACAGTGCTAATGAGAAGCTGGCATAATTGTCCTTCTTACAGAATTTCACAGTTAACAGAGTGGCAGCAAGGATTACTGGGGTGCTATGATAAATTATCTCATTAATCATCAAGGGGTAAGATTGATAACTTCACTGGTAATTCACCACGGCCATGTTTTTTGGACATCTGAGTAAATAGTTTGATGGGCAAACTAATAAGTGGTACAATGGGAAGTGTAACAGACATCAATTATGTACATGTACCTTCATTCATTTAGAGGGCAGACATACTTTTTTTTTTTGGTTGTAACCAAGCATGGCAATGATTAATTGGGTCAATTTGGTAAGGCACATAATTGTTAGGTTTAGAGTAATCTTGAGGCCTATGTCATCTTTTTTTAATGGGAAGTACATGTAAGAGTTTGATCTCATTGAGCTGAGATTCAAAATCAAGATTGGTAGGAT
This sequence comes from Eucidaris tribuloides, assembly GCA_001188425.1. Classification (NCBI taxonomy): domain Eukaryota; kingdom Metazoa; phylum Echinodermata; class Echinoidea; order Cidaroida; family Cidaridae; genus Eucidaris; species Eucidaris tribuloides. The sequence goes on along the minus strand of JZLH01S0402329.1, from coordinate 23,475 downwards.
TGAACTGTTTACTCAGTGAAGTTGTAATTTTGCTTAACCACCATGCACACTGGAAAAACTCCACATTCAGGTCAGAATACTCTGGCTGTCATTAGGAAAATGAGAAAGAGTGAGAAAAACCCAGGTATAATTGCCAAAATCTAGACTAGTTTATCAGCTTTGTGCCTATCCAAATACATCTAGGATTCATACACTCATGCATTTTCATAATTCCCTGACTTTCCCTGAATTTCCAGAGCAGAAAACTAGTCTAAATTTCCATGACTATTTTTACATATTCAAGATGTGCAAAAATACATATCGCAATACTAGGAATCCCCAAACAAGGGTCATATTTCTAAAATGTCTTAAACAAATGATTTTCTCTAACTTTCCACAATAAATTGAAATCCCTGACTCTTTGCTTCTGGTGAAAGTATTTTTCAAATTCTCAGACATTCCAGAAATTCCCCGACTAGCTTGAACCCCCGACATCACAGTACCAATTGCTCACGTATGTTGTCTTACTTCTTAAATTCTCATTGATTCATGCTTATGAATATTCATGAGCTGTGTAGTCCAACAGGATAACATTTATCACTGTCACTTCTACAGATTCCTGATATTAGTGGAGGCGTTGTGGCCTAGTGGGTACCACTGTAACTTCCCAATTACGAGATCTGTGGTTTGAATCCTGTTCTGGCGTTGTGATGTTGCATATAAGACACTTCATCTGCATTACCTCTCTGCACTCAGAAGTATAAATGACTCCCTGGTAGGGTGAGAATGACTCGGTTTATCTGTCTTGATGCACCTCTTCTGGACAGCTCAGCTAGGAATACTCCCCAGGGACTGGAGCATATAATTGTATATAATTGGCACCATAGGAGGAGCAAAGGGGACAAGCGTGCCCCCCCCCATTTTCTTTTCAAAGAAGTGAAAATCCTGGGGGGGGGGGCCCTGTGGCAACACTCCTGCTTCATCTTCATACTTGCTTTTAGACTGTGAAGCAGGGGTGGTGCCATGGGGGGAAGGAACTGCCCCCTGTTGTTTTCAAAGTAATTCAAATAAGAGATTTTACTGTTATTTGAAAATTTATGCCCCCCTCCCATTGATGTTGAATTGATTTGTTTAGTAAAAAATTATTTTTGGCAGGCAAAAATTGTGTTTTTCTGTCTGCCCCCTGCCCCCCCCCCCTCATTAGATGCTGTTTGGCTTGCGATTTGGCAAGCAAAAAAAAAAAAAAATGGGCAGGCAAAAGTTTCCTCGATAAATTCGCCCTTCATAAGATTTTAACCTGGCCTCGCCCCTGGTGTGAAGCCCAATTTCAGAAGAAATTTGGCGGGTAAAACTCCCGAGAAAATTTTGTTCACCAACCCCCACCTGAACTACAGAAATGCATAGATTAAGATGATCATCTTTTATACTCTTGAAAGTCTCCTCCTCCTCCCCACCCCCACCCCACCCCCTCCCTATGGATGAGGATGAAATGTATCTTTCTCAAAAGGGAACATATTTATATACTGTTTTAACTTGGTAAAGCTGCTTCAGGGATTACTTCTTCAAGGTTCAAGGTTCAGGTTTACACACCCTCACTATTCTTCTTTCCACTCATCCCCAAACATCACAAAACACTCCATAAATGAAATAAAACATAATTATGTACAAGGAATTTAGAATACTTTTAACGATATCAGATTGTTTATAAACAAAGATGTATTTTCAGAAAGTTTTAATTAAACTTAATATGGATGACAAAGTTTCTAGATGTCTCTCTAAAAATGAATACACATATTTTTCTAAATCAATAAATTGAAAAGATATGAGAGAATATGTACGAAACTTAATTTACACCAGTGATAAGTACTTGTCAATAATATATATCAGAGATCACGCTTTGTAATGCTTGCTGCATGTTTCATTTATTTTCACCATACCACAATTTCTCCAGTTCACACATAAACACCCACACACACACACACACACACACACACACACACACACACACACACACACACACACACACACACAGACACACACACAGACACACACACAGACACACAAACACACAAACACAGACACACACACAGACACACAGACACAGACACACACACACACGCATGCATGCACGCTCGCACGCAGACACACAGACACAAACACACAGATACACACAGACAGACAGACACACATTCACAGACAGACAGACATGAATGTATGCAAAATTAGGATCCTCATGGCCTTGCATTTTTTGAAAATTAACTGATGAACCATAAGTATAACGATAATCATGCAAATTTGGAAATGGCTGTTTGCAAATATTGCCAGGTGTACCTTTCACCTGCTGGTTTCTGAACTCTGTAATTGAACTGTAGTTGGTTATTGACCATATAAATGTACACCTTGATTAGCAGGTATGCTATTTACAGTTTTCACTAGGTGATACACAAATAACATACAGTAGCTAGGGTAATGGTAGTGTTAATTTAAAGAGAGAGAAAAAAAATCATATGACATTTTATTCAATTCAAGTTTTTATAACGGTCTTCAATTTCTCCCACACCAACTGAAGATTCAACGAATCTGTACACTTGATTTAAGTTTATTTCTTTGATGAGATATCATTTTATGTAAGCAAATCTAGATCACAGTCTTTAAACAAAAACTACAATTATCACTGCAGGCTCATGCTTCATACTAAAAGTTGATCTAGCATCATAGTTTTTAATGGTATCTATTTAGAAGTTTGATTCATAAGCTTTTTCAAAAGAGGGTATAAAAATGTGTTTGTTTGTTTTGCAAAGAAGAAGATGTGGTTGTTATGGCAATGTCCTGCTCACAAATATTTGTGCACTACTGTTCCCCATGGTAGTGAATCGATTTACATTTAACTCTCAAGAAATTTTTGCAAGTACTTCAACACACAAACAATGGATCACAAACCACCTGACAAACTGCCTGATCAACTGATAAATTGAATGACCACATGACAAAATGTCCATCTACCTGACAAATTCCTAATCACCTGATCATCAGACAACTTGAACACAGCAAGACTCCTATACAGTGTGAGTCAAAACAAGGAAAACCCAGATTTAATCCAAAGTCTCTTAAATTTGGAAGAAAAAAAAATAAATGAGAGTAAAATCATTTTACTTTCATGTGGCAAACTGGTCATTCATATTCAGCAATCAATTTTCTTTTGTTCAAGTTCAGAGTTTGGAGTGTGCAAATATGACTGGTTGCTTTGTTGTGAAAGTTCTGACCATAATTTCATCGTACATGACAAACCACATCAATTTGGTCAAACACAATCTTGACATGTTTCCCTGTGACTGAATATAAATGACCAATATACAACATGAAAGTTCAATGATTTTGTTAGATCATTTCCTAATATATCACTTTTACATCTTTTTGCAATTTTAGAGATTTGAGCGATTGAATCTGAATTTCCTTTTCTTTTTTACTCGCACTTAATACCACTTTCAAAACTTTATTTGCAAAGTATAAAAGGGGTTTCACTTTATCCAGATAATGCCTAGCATCACAAATTTGATTCAGAAGTTAGACATTTCCTAAATTTAGTATAACATACTTTCATACCTGCCAACTGTCCCGATTTTTCCAGGGCAGTTCTGGTCTTATTACAGTAACTAGGCGGTGCACTCAACAACAAACACGTAGATTAAAATAAGGATAGAACATGAATGACCAAAATAATTGAAACTACTGAACCAAAAGCATTGGTTATTATAGTGATTTTAATGCAACGCCCAAATTGTAATGCAAATGCCGTGTTTACATTCACTGGTGAGTGCCGGAACAAAAGGTTTGTTTCATTCATGCTTTTTCTCATAAGAAAAATTTTGGTTCAGCTGTTTCAAATAGTTTTCTCATTTACACTCTAATCTCATTTTTTAAACTAGAG
>JZLH01S0402329.1:8912-19543 GCA_001188425.1 Eucidaris tribuloides | reverse complement strand
GCCCATGGTAGTGAATCGATTTACATTTAACTCTCAAGAAATTTTTGCAAGTACTTCAACACACAAACAATGGATCACAAACCACCTGACAAACTGCCTGATCACCTGATAAATTGAATGACCACCTGACAAAATGCCCATCTACCTGACAAATTCCTAATCACCTGATCATCAGACAACTTGAACACAGCAAGACTCCTATACAGTGTGAGTCAAAACAAGGAAAACCCAGATTTAATCCAAAGTCTCTCAAATGTGGAAGAACAAAAAACAATTAAACTGCAATCAGGTAATGACAGTAAAATCATTTTACTTTCATGTGGCAAACTGGTCATTCATATTTAGCAATCAATTTTCTTTTGTTCAAGTTCAGAGTTTGGAGTGTGCAAATATGACTGGTTGCTTTGTTGTGAAAGTTCTGACCATAATTTTATCGTACATGACAAACCACATCAATTTGGTCAAACACAATCTTGACATGTTTCCCTGTGACTGAATATAAATGACCAATATACAACATGAAAGTTCAATGATTTTGTTAGATCATTTCCTGATATCACTTTTACATCTTTTTGCAATTTTAGAGATTTGAGAGATTGAATCTGAATTTACTTTTCTTTTTTACTCACACTTAATACCACTTTCAAAACTTTATTTGCAAAGTATAAAAGGGGTTTCACTTTATCCAGATAATGCCTAGCATCACAAATTTGATTCAGAAGTTAGACATTTCCTAAATTTAGTATAACATACTTTCATACCTGCCAACCATCCCGATTTTTCCAGGGCAGTTCTGGTCTTATTACAATAACTAGGCGGTGCGTTCAACAACAAACACGTAGATTAAAATAAGAATAGAACATGAATGACCAAAATAATTGAAACTACTGAACCAAAAGCATTGGTTATTATAGTGATTTTAATGCAACGCCCAAATTGTAATGCAAATGCCGTGTTTACATTCACTGGTGAGTGCCGGAACAAAAGGTTTGTTTCATTCATGCTTTTTCTCATAAGAAAAATTTTGGTTCAGCTGTTTCAAATAGTTTTCTCATTCACACTCTAATCTCATTTTTAAAAAAAATTATGTACACTTTTTATTGTTTACTGTACCGCCTAATAACTGTAATAAGACCAGAACTGCCCTGGAAAAACCGGGACGGTTGGCAGGTATGTACTTTTTGAGGCATATTAATTAATTGCACCAAACCATATCTTCTTGAAGCAAATTAAACAAAAACATATTTTAGACACTACACCAAACACAAAACACACAACAAATCTGATTTTTTTTTTCTCTCACATATTTGAGAAAGAAAACAATAGACTAGCCATTCGATCGACTCGACGCTCCGTACGTCTATCTTGCAAAGAGCTGTTAGAGACAAATAGCAGTCAGTCTACCATAAATCATCTTGGTATATACAACACGAACCGTTGGGATTAAACTACGTGTTAATCTCGGTAAGTTGTAATTTATACTGTACAACAAGCAAGCCTGGTTAACGTGTAGTTCTTCATATACAAACAAGTAACGTTAGTCGTTAGGCGCATTACTGTACGTTATGAGTTACGTTTGTAACGTTGAACTATGTGACTAGTAATTAGGCCTAACGTTATTAGGCTCCCGTAGGCGAGCTAGTCCACTGAGCCATGTGTCTATTAGGCTAACTATTGGTGTGTGCGACGGGTTTTATCGATCTTTGCGGTTTACACTTAGCACGTAACTGTAGAAGACGGTCTCAACAGACCTTGTGTAAGTTGTACTTCGAAAGCGGAACCTACCCTCGCATGTATGTGCGTGGGTGCGCACCGCGACGAGCGTGGCTTTGCTCCTTTGTGAGTCGCTGACGGCAGCGTCAAAAATGACAAACAATACAAATTTTGAAGATATAAGGAATTGTTAGAATACCATGACAGAGAGTGTGCATTAATGCCTCAAAATACTTTGTGCTTAAGTCATAATGTTTCAACTGAATCCAAAATTTAAGTAAATCAATCAAGAATGTCTAATTTCGGTTGCGGCGACTGAGCGTTAACACAGCCATGACTGTTTTTAGAAAACGTGTTGTACTTCTGTGTAACTTTCATTTCAGAATACACAAAACTGTTGTAAATATTGTTTTAGGATGAAATTCCAATACTTTGTAAATATGATTTTAAAAACAATATTTACCAATTTGGACTTACAACAGATTCTGGAATACAAAAGTTTGTAAATTCTTTTTATGTTTACAACATTTTTTAGATACACCCCCTGGTCTATACAGTATAGGTGATTACAAGTAAACAATAAAAAGTGTACATAATTTTTATGCCTCCGCAAGCGAATGTTGGCAGAAGGCAATTATGTTTCCGGAGTTGTGCCGTCGTGCGTCGTGCGTCCGTCCGTCGTCCGTCCGTGCCGTCCGTCCGTCCGGTTACCCCGGATCTCGTTACCGCCATGAATTAAAACCGCTGACGGATTTCATTTAACTGCGATCAAGATTACTATGGAGCAACAATGAACTGATTTAATTTGGAGCTGAAAGGTCAAAAGGTCAAAGGTCACCGGGCCTAAAATATGTCTGATTTGGCTCTACGGCGATAAGACTTGTCAACGGCCGTATTTGATTGTAACTTGGTAAAGTATGTATTATGACACAATGAACTGATTAGATTTGGGGGTTGAAAGGTCAAAGTCAAAAGTCCACGGGCCTAAAATATGTCTGACTGGCTCGTTACGGTGGATAACTTTTGAATGAAAGTTGATCTTTGATGTAACTTGTGTGAAGTATGTATTATAAACGCAAAAGAACTGATAAATTTTGGAGGTAATGGCAAAGGTCACCGGGCCTAAAATATGCTGATTTGGGCTCGTACGCATAACTTGTAACGGCTGTCGGATTTTCGGTGTAACTTGGGTAAGTATGTATAATGAATGCAACAATAGAAGATTAGATTTGGGGTTCAAAGGTCAACAGTCACCTGTGCCTAAATATGTCTACGTGGGCTCGTTACCCCTATACTTTGAATGGAAGTTGATTTTGATGTAACTTGGGAAGTATGTATTATGAAGCAACTAATGACCTGATAAGATTGTTGAGTTGAAAGTCAAAGTCAAGGTCACCGGGCCATAAAATAATGTCTCGAACTTTGCGGATCTTCGGCGATAATTGTGAATGGCTGTTGGATTTGATTAACTTGTGTTGAAGTAGTATTATGATGCAACAATGAATACTATTAGATTTTTGGTTGAAGGCATCAAAGGTAAAGGTCACATTGCCTAAAACATGTTTGATTTCGGCTCGTTACCACGATAAACTTAAGAAAGGCATGTTGATTTGAATTAACTTGGTAAGTATGATTATATGATTCAGGCCACCAATGACTGAAAAAAAAGAATATTTTTTAGTGAAAGGCAAATGTCAAAGGGTCGAGGTCACTAGGATTGATAGATGTCTGATTTGGGCTCATTAAACCATGATTAACTAAAGAATGCTGCGTCCGATTTTGATCTTACTGGTGAAGTATGTATTATAGAGTACCAATGAAACAATCCAGATTTCAGGTAAAAGGTCAACGGTCAAGGTCACAAGGCTCCATACTTAGTAGTCTTAAAGTTTACCACAATAACATGAGGACGGCTTATCGATATGATGTAACTTGGTGAAGTAAGTTTATAATGTACCAATGAACTGATCATAGTTTGGGTTTGAAGGGCCGACAAGGTCAAAGGTCACTGGACCCATTCTTGATATCTTTACACGATAACTTGGAGAAGCGGCTTTATAGCAATATTGATGTAATTTGGTAAAAGTAGCCTATGTATTAGGGGCATAGATGAGATTTCAAGAGTTGAACGGTCAAAGGTACGATGCCCCGTACATTCAAAGTTTGGAATTAGGACGGGGGTGCGGGCATACCCCATCGGCTGCGCGCAGCAGAATTGCTCTAGTTTAAAAAATGAGATATAGAGTTGTATAATGAGAAAACTATTGAACAGCTGAACAGAAATTTTTTTATGGAAAAAGCATGCAATGAAACAAACCTTCTTGTTCGCGCACTCACCAGTGAAGATAAACACTGGCATTTGCATGTACAATTTGGCTTGATTAAAATCACTATAATAACCCATGCTTTTGCTTCAGTAGTTTCAATTATTTTGGTCATTCATCGTTCATCCTTATTTTAATCATCGTGTTTTTGAGTGACCGCCTAGTTACTGTAATAAGACAGAACTTGCCCCTGGAAAATCGGACAGTGTGTGCAGGTATGAATATTTTACTAAATTTAGGAAATGTCTAATTTGAATCAAATTATGTGATGCTAGGCTATCTGGATAAGTGAAACCCCTTTTATACTTTGCAATAAGTTTGAAAGTGTATTAAGTCGAGTAAAAAGAAAAGGAAATTCAGATCGCAATCGCTCAAATCTCTAAAATGCAAAAGGATTAAAAGTGATAATTAGGAAATGATCTAACCAAAATCATTACTTCATTGTTTGTATAATTGGTCCATATTATATTCCTCACAGAGGAACATGTCAAAATGTGCTTGACCAATGTTGCGTCAATTGTGTGTTGTCATAGTACGATGAAATCATATTCAGAAACTTTCACAACAAAGCAACCAGTATATTTGCACACTCCAAACTTAACTGACAAAGAAATTTGATTGCTGAATATGAATGACAGTTGCCACATGAAAAGTAAAATTGTTTACTCTCAATTTATTTTTTATTCTTCCAAATTAGAGACTTTGATTAAATCTGGGTTTCTTGTTTTGACTACAACTGTAATAGGAGTCTTGCACTGTGTTCAAGTTGCTCTGATGATCAGGTGATTAGTGAATTTGTCAGGTAGATGACATTTTGTCATGTGGTACATTCATTTATCAGTTGATCAGGCAGTTTGTCAGGTGGTTTGTGATCCATGTTTGTGATTTGAAGTACTTGCAAAAATTTCTTGGAGTTAATGTAGATCGATTAGCTACCATGGGACAGTAGCTGCACAACATGATTTGATGAGCAGGACATTCGATAACAACCACATCTTCTTCTTTGCCAAACAAACAAACACTTTTATACCTCTTTTGAAAAACTTATGAATCAAAACTTCTAAATAGATACCATTAAAACTATGATTGCTAGATGCAACATTTTAGTATGAACGCATGAGCCTGCTCGAGTGATAATTGCTAGTTTTGTTTTAAAGACTGTGATCTAAATTTGCTTACATAAATGATATCTCATCAAGAAATAAACTTAAATCAAGTGCTACAGCATTTGTTGAATCCTCAGTTGGTGTGGGAGAAATTGAAGACGCATTATAAAAATTGAATTGAACTAAATGTCGTTGATTATGATTTTTTTCTCATCTCTTTAAATTAACACAGCCATTACGCGCTATACTGTATGTTATTTGTGTATCACCTGTGAAAACTGTAAATGCATACCTGCTAATCAAGTGCTAATTTATATGTCAATAACCACTACAGTCAATTACAGTAGTTCAGAAACCAGCAGGTGAAAGGACTGCCCATGCAATCTTGCAAAAGCAATTTACAATTTGCATGATTATCGTTATACTTATCGGTTCAGCAGTTAATTTTCAAAAACAAGCCATGACGGATCTAATTTTGCATACATTCATGTCTGTCTTCTTGAATGTGTGTCTGTCTGTCTGTGTGTATCTGTGATGTTTGTGTCTGTGTGTTGCGCGAGCGTCATGCATGCGTGTGGTGTGTGTCTGTGTTGTGGTCTGTGTAGTGTGTCTGTGTTTGTTGTGTTGTGTAGTCTGTTGTCTGTCGTTGTGCTGGTGTGTGTGTGTGTGTGTGTGTGATGTGTGTGTGTTGTGATGTGTGTGTGTGTGTGTGTGTGTGGTGTTTATGTGTGAACTGAGAAATTGTTGGTATTGGTGAAAATAAATGAAACCATGCAGCAAAGCATTACACAAGCAGTGATCTCTATTATATTATTGACAATACTCTATCACTGGGTAAATTAAAGTTTGTAACATATTCTCTCAATCTTTCAATTTATTGATTTTAGAAAATATGTGTATTCATTTTAGAGAGACATCTAGAAACTTTGTCAATCCTATTAAGTTTAAATTAAAACTTTCTGAAAATACATCTTTGTTTATAAACAATCTGATATCTTAAAAGTATTCTAAATTCCTTGTACAATATTATGTTTTCATTCATTTATGGAGTGTTTTTTTGTGATGATTTGGGGTGAGTGGAAAGAGAATAGTGAGGGTGTGTAAGCCTGAACCTTGACCTTGAAGAAGTAATCCCTGAAGCAGACTTACCAAGCTAAAACGGTAATATAAATATGTTCCCTTTTGAGAAAGATACATTTTAATCATCCTCCAGTATGGAGAGGGTGGGGGGGGTGGAGAGAGAGGAAACTTTCAGAGTAATAACAAAAGATATCATCTTAATCTATGATTTCTGTATGTTCAGACGGGTGTTGGTGAACAAATTTCTACGGTAGTATTTTACGCGCCAAATTTCTTCTGAAATTGGCTTACCAGGGGGCCGCGGCCACCCCGCGATGCACGGCGCTTAGTCCAGTTAAAATCTTATGAAGGGCGAATTTATCGAGAAACTTTGCCTGCCCTTTATTTTTTTTTGCTTGACCAATCGCAAGACCAAAACAAGCATTAATGAGGGGGGGGGCAGGGCAGACAGAAAACACCACATTTTTTGCCGCCAAAAATAATTTTTACTAAAACAATCAAGTTCACATCAATGGGGGGGGGGGCATAAATTTTCAAATAAAGTAAAATCTCTTATTTGAATACTTGAAAACAACAGGGCATTCCTCCCCATGGGCACCGCCCCCGCTTCACAGTCTAAAGAGCAAGTATGAAGATGAGGCAGTGAGTGTTGCCAGCAGGGCTCCCCCCCCCCCCAGTATTCACTTCTTTGAAAAGAAAATGGGGGGGGGACGCTTGTCCCCTTTGATCTCCTATGTGGCCAAATTATAACATTATATGCCTCCAGTTCCCTGGGAGTATTCCTAGCTGAGCTTGTCAGAAGAGTGCATCAAGAACAGATAAACCGAGTCATCTCACCCTATACCAGGTGGTCATTTATACTTCTGAGTTGCAGAGAGGTATGCAGAATGAAGTTCGTTCTAATGCAACATGCACATAACGTCAGAACAGGATTAAACCACAGAATCCTAGTAATGGAAGTTTACGTGGTACCCACTACGGCCACACGCCTCACTAATATCAGGAATCTGTAGAGAGTGACATGATAAATGTTATCCGGTTGGACTACACAGCTCATGAATATTCATAAGCATGAATCAATAGAGAATTAAAGAGTAAGAAAGATACGGAGCAATGGTACTGTGATGTCGCGGGTTCAAGCTAGTCGGGGAATTTCTGGAAGTCTGAGAATTGAAAATAAATACTTCACGAGCAAAGATCAGATTTCCAATTATTGTGGAAAAAGTTAGAAAATCATTTGTTAACATTTTTAGAAATATGACCCTTGTTGGGATTCCTAGTATTGCGATATGTATTTTCTGCACATCATTAATATGCTAAAAATAGTCATGCGAAATTCTTAGACTAGTTTCGCCTCTGGAAAATTCAAGGGAAAGTCAGGGAATTATGAAAATGCATGAGTGTATGATCCTATGATGTATTTGATAGGCCACAAAGCTGAAACTAGTCTATGATTTTGGGCAATATATACTGGTTTTCTCACTCTTCTCATTTTCGATAATGACAGCCGAGTATTCTGACTGAAATGTGAGTTTTCTTCAGTGTCATGGTCGCTTAAGCAAAATTACAACTTCACTGCAGTAAAACAGGTTGATTCAATCCACCGAATCTTGATTTTGAATCTCAGCTCAATGAGATCAACTACTTACACTGTACTTCCCATTAAAAAAAGTGACATAGGGCTCAAGAATTACCTACTAAGCCTACAATTATGTGGCCTTACAAAATTGACCCAATTAATCATTGCAGCTGGTTCACTACCAAAAAAAAAAAAGTATGTACTGCCCTCTAAATGCAATGAAGGTACATGTACATAATGATGTGCCTTACACTTCCCATTGTACACTTTATTAGTTGCCCATCAAATTTATCAATGATATTCCATCAAAAAACAGGCGCGTGAGTGGAATTACAGTGAAGTTATCATCTTACCCTTGAATGATTATGAATAATTATCATACCAGCCCCAGTAATGTTGCTGGCCCACTCTGTTAACTGTGAAATTCGTAAGAAAGGACAATTATGCCAGCTTCTCATTAGCATGTGGATTTTGAAAATTCCGACTCCATTTTGACCTAAACAAATTCAGATGTCTGCACATGTTGTTTTAGTTATGTGTGGCTGGTTCGATTGTAATTGTGCGTTTTTCTTCTAAAACTGACAAAATAAACACATCTCACAATGTTAATCGAATAACCCTCGGCATTAATGTTGCATCTTTGACCAAATATATTTATGTTAAGAACAATCGCTAAACTATTTTATTCTTCTCACCTTTTACGGAGACAACTAAAAAAAATAGAAAGTGTGCTCAGTAACATTTATAGAAAAAATACCATTTTCAATAAGCAACATGGAAAGCAAAATACAGAAAATATGAAAGATCAATTGACATTATTCCCTCGAATAAATTCAGCCTGTAAGATTAAAATATGTATGGGATGAGATATCCGTAAGATCTGGCTATCGAATTCATGGTGTATACACCTTTATTCTTAACTTCTACTTGCAAATTTTTAAGGTTATTATTCTCAAGCATTTTATACCAGTATCCTAGGTTTCATCAGTTTATTCAACAGAATATTTTCATTTGTTACCGTACAAATACTGCGTTAATAAGATTCTTAGAACAGTTACTGTACACTGCTTGACAAGTAAAGCTGACACATGTGGCCAACTTGCGAGTAGCTTGTCATTATTCTTTTGTATTCGGCACTTATATCATACTCTCTACTGCACCGATTGTGTAATAGCATTCGGTTGCAGATATCTATTTCATAAATGTAATCAGTCAGACATATGCCGGTTCTGTAACTGGATCCAATGCAAATATGTAATAATTTGTCTGCTTTTTTACTTATTCTGAATTTTGTTGGTAATTTACATGCAATATATACATTCACGTCATTCCCGGCAAGTGCTATTTCCAGAATAGTTGGAGTAAATTTTGACAGGAGAATTGTGATTTGTATATAATGACATGGTTGAGTTTTTATTCGCGCTCTATACTGATTAGTAAGACAGTTTCCAATTCCCTGCCTATTCATGAAATATACTTGTTGAATTTATAATAGGATAGCATATTCAGTTGTAAAGGTCTTCCATGTACTTTTCATGTTTTTGTTTAATGAAAATGTACTCAATGATGGTAATTACATAGACTCGTATAAAAACTCCTTGGCCCATATTTTTTTTACAACACTCAACCAAGGCTAAACCATGCTTAAACCCAACCTTGTTTACTTATTACGGAGAGTAGGTTTAACTAAACTTGACGATGGAGTTAAGTAGTTAAACCCACCCTGCTTTAAATTCACTAAACCTGCGTTTAATTTTGATTTTTATGAGAACAGGCCCCTGTAAACCAGGACAATTACTTTTATATAAAAAATAAATATATCGGATTTGCAAAAACAATAATACACTACAGAATAATTTCAACTTTGGAATCAGAAAAAAAAAATCTTGTTGTTATAATGATATTTTGTTATCACTGTTCTTATAGTGAGATCCACTGCTGCATACATGTACCTGCCTAGCAAAAATGTTAAATGTACTTATAATGCAACTTTAGACCCTTAAAAAACACGGACCCAAACAGACCCGGGCCGCACATAACTTTGTTCTATTTCACTTCAAGACAGTGTTGACAAGATGATGAATGTTCAGATGCAGAATTATAAATAAAGAAGATCTGGAGGAATTTTTAAAGGTGGGCTTAGCAGGGTGGCAGAAAATATTTTGAAAAGTTGTTTAAAAATATACTGATCAATACCATTTCCAAAATATTTAGTGATTTGTGTGATGTAACAGCCAATAGGGCTACAAAATTCAACATACATTTTGGATTGCAGGACCTTAACTTGTCATTGTCACATCCTAAACCAAGTTCCGTTCACACATGAATATTTTGAGATACCTACATTTGCTTTATATAATGTCTAAGCTAGATAAACAAACACTTCCAAAGGTTCAGAACTCATTTCAGAATACAGAGCCTATGTATTATTGTAATAGAGTTTATTTAATGATTTGATAGGTCTCAGAATTCTGTATTTTCTAGTGGTCAAGCGTAAACAAACTATGACTGCCATGAACACAAGTGTGAACACAAAGTCTTTTATATCAATCAATCAGTCATCACAAAATAGTTTATCTCTGTGCTGGGACAAAATGTATAATGAATTAAGTTCATATTCAACAAGCTTGTAACAGATTGATCACACTAACTATAATGTTCTCCACTCCACATTTATCTACAGTTTCTCATATTAGCGAGCCAGTAACAAGTAAAGAAACAATATAATTGTCGATCGATACCTGCAATTTATCCATGCTGCTAAAGATAACTCTATTTTCATATTGCTGAGCCAGCACAGAAATATTAATGCCTGATAATATGAATACC
>JZLH01S0402318.1:82506-101170 GCA_001188425.1 Eucidaris tribuloides | reverse complement strand
ACACACGCGCGCTGCGCGTGTACGCTGCATGATTGACACACAATGACAAAAAGCGGGTATCTATAACATACAAACCGAGCCGTGTTCAGCAGCTATAGACATGCTAAAACTTGGCTAAAGGATGTATGTCAGCACATAACACCCCTTTTACTTGAACTAGTCTCAAACTTTTCGCGTCAACAACTTTGCGGGGGAAAGACGTATGTATCAGATACATCATTTTGCCATAAATTGGTCTTTGACTTCGCCGGCGCACAATAAGACTTATGTTGCAGATACAACCCTTTTGCCATATTTCACAAAAATCTGCGCTTGCGCTCAGTCATTTTGTTGGCCACGAGCGTGTATCTTAGCAGATACACCTTTTCACCGAAAACATTGAAACTCTGCTGCGGCTGCGCTTGGGTGTATCTATTGAGATGACACCCTTATTGCCATGAAACGACAGATGTTTTTTGAAAAAAAGTGCTGTTAGAAAGCCCCTGCTATCTCAAAAATAGGAGACGTCCTGCAATTATCAGAGGACCCTAGATCAATGAAAGAGCGGCCCCTCTAAAACCCCCCCAAATGCAAAAAACCTGAAAAACGTCAAATTGCAGATACCACCCTTTTGCCATGTCGACGGCCGTGCTTCTGTTGTATCGCAACGTAGTTTTCGCCACGGCTCTTGTATTGCTGGAATGATGAGGGGTCGTAGTTGCTGTATTTAATCTTTTATTAACCGTCTTTTCATTGATAAACCTTGACTATCACCTTGACTGAGGATTTAAATCTTATCACCAGTAAATTAAAATACTTTGTTGTGTGTATGGTATATACCGCCATGAAACCTAACAGGTTAAATCATTCCACCTGAAGAAATAAATAAGGGAAAGCGCTTGTGGAAATCAACCTTAGAAAATGGTCTTACCGTGCTTAATTATTCTCGGATTGTGAACCATTATCTCAACTTATATATATATATATATATATATATATATTACATAATATTATAAATGAGTACTTTGTTAGCAGTTTACACTCTCACTGAGTGTAGTAAATCTAAACCAAATGTGTTTTGTAAAGGAAGACCCAAATTTTGTAGATACGGTACTATTTTGTTCGTGCATTCTGTGGGCCATTATAGCCTGTTATATAATATCGATGACGGATACCGTAGAACAAATGTGTATTCGTATATTATCTGTCAACACTTGGAAGCAATGCACATGCAGATACCGGTATGACTACTAGTGCAGCAGATGAAAGTGATTTTGATCCAGAAGCGTTCATGATACAAGTATGAAATTTGGTACAAATAAAGTGTCAAGGTCACTCTTTCAAATAAAAAGATCCTGGCCACGACAAATTCCAAAATGGTGACCATTTTTCAAGATGGCCGCCAGATGGCCACATAATTATGAGATATTTACCAAGTTTTTGTTGGATGTGGGTCAAAATTGAGTATCTCATGGGGAGCAAAGGTAACAAAAGGTCAAAAGTCACCGGCAGGGTTCAATGACCTTTTAGAGTCCATTGTTATTTTTTTTAGCAATTGTTTTTCATGTCCCATAACTTTGCACGAGTTTGCACAATTCTGACCAACTTTGGTTGGTAGATGTCTCACAAGGAGCTGAAGGTCAACAAAAGTTCGAAGGTCACTTTGGGGTCAATGCCTTTTTTGAGCAAGTTTTTATTATGGCCCCTAGCTTTGTCCCCATTTGCACAATTGTGATTAAACTTGTGTGGTAGATGTCTCAAAGAAAGCCTGAAGGTCACCGAAAGGTCAAAAGCCACTAGCAAGGGTCAAGGACCTTTTTGAGCGCAATGTTATTTTTTTGGGGGGGGGGATGGGATTTCTATTATGTTCCAGAACTTTGAGCCCATTTGCACTATTGCGACCAAACTTCGGTGGTAGATGTATCATAAGGTGTTCATTGTCATGGAAAGGTAAACATTTACTGTCTGGAGTCAACGATATTTTTGTATATTGTTACGTTTTTGTTTTTTGTTTTTTGCAAGTTTCCATTATGTCCAATAACTTTGCCCTCGATTTGCCCAATTGTGTCCGAACTTGGGTGGTAGATTTCTCGTAAGGAGCTGAAAGTCACCAATAGGTCAAAGGTCACCAGCAGGGGTCAATAACGATTTGAGCCCAATGTTACATTTTTGAGTAAGTTTCTATGTATGCAAAACTGGACGAGACAAATTTTGGTGATCGCCTTGTTCCTTGTTTTTTTTTTGATTTTTTTTTTTTGGAGTGACAACGTAGAGCCTCTGCCACTTGTCTATGTGCCTAGGTTTCTATCTAAAAAAAAGGTTTTTTTTTTTCTTGTCTCGTATTGTTTCCAGAACATTCATTTGTGTTTTTCTGGGTCGATTTATGTTGTCCGGAGTTTCATTCACGTATCAAGATAACAAAAAGGATGTCTCTTTATTCAAAAATGGCTCAAGAGCAGTACAGATTAAATTCCTTCAGTCATAGAATTCCATCAGCATGGTTAATGTTATTAGGTACAAGATCAAGGATTTGGTTAAGAATAAACAAATTGAGTAGTTTACAGCCAGGAAGGAAGCCCCCGAAGGCAAGAATTAAAATTCGGGGTTTGAAAAACACGAGTAGTTATATTGTTATCGGCGGGTTGATGAAGCCGAAACTTTTCCTAATGGTTAAAATGCTGTGGAAGATGTAGACGTGTGAAAAATGGAATAAGTTGCACTCTGCTCGGCAGCTGCTCTTGTGATTAAATTTGTCCGGCACCCAAGGTGGATGTTGATCAACGGATGATGAAACGGTAGTTTAGCATCCTATTCGGGCCGTGAGGTTAAGACTAGAATGATGATCTAGTTATTACTTTGAGGTGGAATATAAAGTTTGGATGATAGGCCCTTTTCACGTCAGTTAGGTTGCTTAGGAATGAGAATGCAGGGTGAATAGTGGATCTCCGTGGATGAAACACTCATCATAATTCTTATCTGGGGGGTGGAAGTTTTAATACCCGATGAACTTTTTGTTCAAAAGGAGAAAACAAACTGCCACTAATCTCACATTGATTTCCGAGTTCAGGAAAAGTAAAGAGGATTTCCAAAGTTGAGGAAAATGAAGGTAGGGGATTTAATACGTTAATTGCATGAGTGTTAAATCATGTTGTTGTTTTTTTTCATGTGACGGGTCGATTAACTTTTATGTCCAGGCAAGGTTCAAGAATGTAGACACACGGGCTGTGGGAGGGGGCGTTTTATTTATATATGAAGAGTTTATTTCCAAAAGGGGCTAGATCCACTTTTCACCATTCTGAGAAAAATCATCGTTTTCTAATTTACCCAGTATTGCAATGTTATGGGTAAAACCAACTTGACAATAAAAAGTACCGGTGCCGAGCGAGTTGATTGATTAAAACCAACTACAAAAAAATCTGTGAGTTTCAATTTTTTAAAATATTTGGCTTTTATTTTGTATTGTGTTTGGATCTAATCCCGCTCTTTGAAAAGAGCTAAATGGATGTACTACCATTTTGAAAGTGTAAAGTCATTTTTTAGTGTATTTACAACTTTTTAGCATTTAGCTTACCTTCAACTTCTCATCTGTATTATGTTATAGGACTAGCTAAAATTATATGATTTTGACAGAAAAATAAATTGAAGCAAAGCATGGATTACATTCTCCTTGAAACAAACTCTAGTTTATTTCAAAAAGGGGTAGATCCAATAACGCATTACTATGAAGAAAAATTCAAATTTAATCAAATAATACGCACATTCGCAGGTTTCCCCGAGTAAAAGCAACTTAGTGCCAAAGGGAGGATAGCAGGTCATAATGCAAATGAATCACTTACAAAGATATGTACTTGTTATTTATTCTAATTTGAAATTTCTATAGTTTTATGTATTGGATGCTACCGCCCTTTCTGGAACATAAACCTGAAATAGATCCACTCCTGTTTGAAATATAAAGTCCATACTTTATTGCCCATGTGTGTTACACTTTTTGATGTAATTTCAGCAAACTTTGTTTGTGTTATCTGGATAGAAGTATCAAGATTCGTGGTAGTGAGAGAGTGAGAGTGCGATGAACAATGATCTAGCCCTTTTGGAAATAAGCTCTTCATATATATGTCGATCACTTAGACTCCTAGAGTATGCATTCTATTCAACTCTGTGTTCTGCCATTTGGGGAGTTTGTAAGAGATCATTAAGAGATAATTTGTGGGGAAATACTGTTATCTTGTTTAGTTTCTGTTGTTACTTCTGTTGAATAAAGGGTTAACACAAAATAATGATTGTGCTTCATTGATTTTCTGAATGACAATGGAAAAAACACAGAAAAATGGTTGGATCAACCAATACGTCTACACATATTGATATCTATAGTTATGTGTAGTTTACATGACATCGGCATTTGCAGCCATCTCGGAAAAAGGCAGCCAAAGTCGATTCTAAAAAAACATCATTTTCACTGTTGGCAAGGTTAAAAGTCTGCAAATCTAGAAATTATACTCAATCGTGACCCATATCCAACAAAAATTTGCCAAATATCTTTGATGTGGTCATCTGGCAGCCAGATTTGAAAATGGCCGCCATCTTGGAGGTTTTTTGTACCAGGATCTTATTTTCCTTTTATGGGACATAATAACAACTTGCCTAAGAAAATCAAAGTTGGTCTAAAAAATTGTTGACCTCTGACATTTCGGTGACATTCAGCACCCTATGAGACATCTACCACACGCGTTTGGTCAAAATTGAGCACATGGGGGCAAAGTTATGGGACATAATAGAAACTTGCCCCGAAAAATAAACATTGGGCTCAAAATGGTCATTTACCCCTTCAGGTGACCCTTGACCTTTTGGTGACCTTTATCTTCCTATGAAATATCTACCACCCAAGTTTGGTCACAATTGTGGAAATGGGGCAAAGTTAGGGGATATAATAAAAACCTGCTCAAAAAACTTAACCTTGGGCTCAAAACGGTCATTGTCTCCAAGGTGGCCATTGACCTCTTGGTGACCTTCAGCTCCTATTAGACATCTAGTACCCAAGTTTAATCGCAATTGTGCAAATAGGGCAAAGCTATGGGGCATAATATAAACTTGCTCAAAAACTTAACATTGAGGTCAAAATTTCATTGACCCCTGCCTGTAACCTTTAACCTTTTGGTGACATTTAGATTCTTACGCAGACGATGCTACCACTCAAGTTTAAGGCTGAAAGTTTACTCAATTTTGACTCACATCCAACAAAAACTTGGCAAAAATCTCATAATTATGTCATCTGGCTGCCATCTTGGAAAATGGCCGCCATCGGCCTCTAATCAACACTTATGTGAAAGAGTGGCAGGCATGAAGTTAAAATATCTGATTATGTCGCAATGCGCTGAAAGTGCCAGTTGTATTTCTTAAATTTTGATTTTAGAAGAAAATCTCTAAAAAAAATTGCGATGCCCACTTATTAGGATTCTAAGTCATAGAGGAATACAGCACACGCCTTATATTGAAGCACAACCTCTTTAAACAGATTTCAGTAGAAATAAAGTATGCGCAATGTCAATACAAAACAGAAACTTCGGTGCTGAAGTAATACATAAAGTGTTCATAAAGGACTACACAATCGAGTGTTGGAATAACCCTCCAGCTACGAGGTGAAAACAATCTTCATATAAACATTTACGAACATTTGGATGCTAAAATAGCGCCGAAAATGCAACACCTTTGTGAAATTTATGATGATTGTCACGTTATTTATATCAGGAATGTTAACCTTAACACCAAATTTTTGCTCTGTAGTATATGCAGACTTTCTGCCAGTTACTATACGCTTGCGTCATTGATGACGGTCAGTTGATATGTTTACTAGATGTGTATAACATGGAATAATGCTGTACTGGGTCTCTGATTGCATCCCTCGACCACCCCCTCCTGAATTTGAATTATATATGAATATCTTAACACCTTGTCCGTATCCTGATTTGTCTCTAAATAATCTCCCTATTTAAGGAATCAATCTATTCACTTTAAAGCGTTGATGAACTGATTAAAATTTGGATGAAGTTTGCTCTAGGACTAAAGTCAACGCTGGTCAATGAATTTACATAGATTGGTAACCCCCCCCCCCCAACACACGCACAATCCTTCGAGGAAGAGCAGGATCTTAGTATTGACCCGGCTGAGCAGGATAAATATATGTTTTCACTTGTTATGTGATTTCAAGGTCGTTTCTTGTAGGCCAAACTTATACTAAAAATTAAAGAAGAAATAGATAGGTGAATCGATTGTTCATGCCACGTAGAAAAAGTGGAAAAGGGTATAAAGACCCGACGTAAGCTCCTTTTGGATAAAAGTGATCGCAGTATTCATTCAGTCCACTTTTCTGTGCACTCTATGGCATAACAATGCATCATTCCATGCCAAACGTTTCATTCAGCACGCGATATTGTCAATAATCATCAAGTGGGTAAATCCGTTAACGTTGGTATGAATTGCATCAAGCTCGTTGTGCAAGCAGGTTCGACTGACTGGAAGAACGTACAGACAGTAGACACGGGAACCTGGAGTACCAGTGAACGTTTTTGGATCAATGATCACACATCAGATAGCAGCTGGGGAAGCTACAGTGTCACATATCTACGCGGTAATATAGATGTAGATATATCACCACTGGTGTCATCACGCGGTGGACTGACATTGCGACTTGCTGATGACAACAGAGCCAACGGACGGGGATTCCTTGTCAATGTCAGCATTTCAGGTAGGTTCAGCGAAGGATAAATGAGTTTTAAATCTTGCAGCCATATTAAGAAACTGTAATTTTGCACATTGTGGAAGCTACATTGCATATGCAAGGAATATGAATAAAAGTATATTAACAGATAGACGTAATAGCAGCCTCTCTCTCCAGATCATAACGTCCATGAACAAACTTCGCAAAATGTATCAATACAATCATTTTATTTCATGGTTTAAAATTAGTTATGTAATTTGTTACATACAATAAACGAAGAATCATACATGGCCATCATTTCAAAATTCCAGCACAACATTAGCTATCCAATATTGTAGCCCTAAAAATGAAATTATTGCGAGCAAGTAAATGGAAGGGCCGTAACATTAACAAATAAAACAAAATCTTTAAAATTGGAAACGTTTATGACAGAAAGAAATGATAAAGACGGTACAACAAAATGAGATATTGAAAAATAAGTATTCCATAATTAAAGTTAGGACTTCTACATTATTTCTAACTAAAAATGACTTTCATGTTTATAACCAGGCTACAGTGTTTTGCTAATGTACTCTCAGTTTTCCTAGCTCATGTTGGTAACAGACGCAGTACTGTTACATCGATTAAAAACGAGAGTGAAACACTCGTTTATATTTTTCAGTATTGCTAGTATAATGACATAAATTCACTTACAACATATCTGACAGATGCACAGATACGGGAATCAATCGATATGGTGTCTTCGTGCGGCGGCAGTATTGTATTGGACAGCTCTGTTCGCAGTCTCACATTGTCATCACCCCACTATCCTAATCTCGACGGAGCCCCCTATGCGTGCTACTGGTTTGTAAGGAGCCCGTCGGATACTACCATTCGGGTTCAGTTCATTAATTTCGATTTACGCGGTGGAGCACACGTAAAAGTATGGAATGGTCCGTCTCGATCGTCTCCACAAGTACTGTACGCCACAGCCGGGTCGACCCCGCAAAATCATGTGACATCTACCATTAACGCCACGACCATCCATTACAATTTAAATTCGCAGGCGTCTGGTCATGGAGCGAAATTTGTCGAAGGTTTGTACCTTGGGTTGCAACGTCGTTTTCATGGCATTGAATTTATCTTATACTCGACCCGAGTAAGGAAATTTACGTTTACCTATGTGTATTGCTTTATGACGATATGTTCGTAGTACAATTATAAGCCGTTCACATTAAATGATCAGATTACTGACAAAAGGTCAAATAGCATATATAGATCAGATTGGACTTGTTCAAGTATATCTAAATGCATGCCAAAAAAAAAAGAACTTACATATTTACGTACACAGATTTATTCCTTTGCGAACAAAATACTTGAGTTCAGAGGCGTCGATACGTTTCAGAAATACAAAGCATTGGAGGGGCAGAGAATTGTGCATGAACAATGCTCTACCCCTCCGATGCTTTGTATCCCTGAAACGTATCGACGCCCCTGCTTGAGTTTACCTAACTATTGTAACTGTAAATGGGTCGGTTCAGGAGCCAATTGTCTGAAATTATTACGATATGTGTTGGCGCCATAAATACTTGAAATCTATCGATAGTAATGATACTATCAAGATAAATATTTGCTACACGCCTATACATTGTTATACAGGAGACACTGTCTTTGAATAACGATAATAAATAGCAAGCTTCAGAAACTTAACTTTCAACTAAGTTTTATATACACGATTTGAAATATGACATTGCACTTGCCCTTTAAAAGGTATAGCAATTTGTTATGAGGCAATTTAGAGTTAAATAAACTCCTCAAAAAAAGTTCGAAAATCTGAGTTTGATCGGTTATATCTCCCGTTTCGTAGAAATAATCAATGCAAGCTTGGTATCATTGAAAAGATTATTTAATTTTCTTTAACATGATGCCCTACTTGTTATGATTATGCCATCAGGGAAAGGGCAGTATCTTAAAATGTGGTGTAAATGTAAATTGAAAAGCTGCAAAATGACCAAATTCGGTTAGTCACCCAATTGTTGTTGTGAGAAGTGAGTTTTCCATTGTCTCTTTGGTTGTTATACGCTCTAATGTGAACATTGACATGGATTGAAAGAAACACCTGCCAAATAAGCAAGCAACAACAACAAAAAGTGAAAAAAAAACATGTATGGGCATTAAAAACTGGACTTAAGACATTTAATCTCACGGACCGTTCACCACATTAACACCGCACAGTGATAAAACAGTGTCAGGAGCTTGATTTGCATGGATTTTCTCAGAGAGAGTGTATCACAAGAATGGACTAGCCTGCATGCAGCCCAAACCTCAACCCCATTGAACATTTGTGGGATCAACTTGGTCGGGCTGTATGGAAGAGAGTCATAAATAAAACATGTACAACTACATTGGCTGGTTTGCGTCAATTACTGATTGACGAGTGGAATGCCATCCCACAGCAACGAATCACAAAGCTCATCAACAGCATGTGGAAGTGGGGCCAGGCGGTGGTGCAGGTATCTTCCACCCGATACTGAACTCATGTTATTAAAATCAACGAACATTGAAGAAATCAAAGATCCATGGGAAGATAAACATGAAAATCCATGCAAATCAAGCTCCTGACACTTTTTGTAATCACTTTGTTGTGTTAAAGTGGTGAGATTAAATGTCAGTGAGAATAAATGCCTTATATCCAGTTTTTGAATGCCCATACGTGTTTGTTTGTTTTTTTCACTTTTGTTGTTGTTGTTTTGCTTGCTTGTGAAGTTGTTTTCTTTCAATACATGTCAATGTTCACATTAGAGTGCATAACAACCACAGAAACAATGGAAAACTCACTCATAAACAACAACAAAAATTGGGTGACTTACCGAACTTTGGTCAATTTGCAGCTTTTCAATTTACACTTTACACCACATTTTAAGACACCGCCCTTTCCCTGGTTGCATAATCATAACAAATAGGGCATCATTTTAAAGAAATTAAATAATCTTTCCGATGATACCAAGGTTGCATAGATTATTAATACGAAACGGGAGATATAACCGATCAAACTCAGATTTCCAAACCTTTTTTGAGGAGTTTAGTAGTAAAATCATACATTCAAAAGAGAATGAGCACATTTGGTAATTTTGAAATAAAATACATATGTTAACAAAAATGTATTAATTTCCACAATTC
Source organism: Eucidaris tribuloides (assembly GCA_001188425.1). Classification (NCBI taxonomy): domain Eukaryota; kingdom Metazoa; phylum Echinodermata; class Echinoidea; order Cidaroida; family Cidaridae; genus Eucidaris; species Eucidaris tribuloides. Next base: position 91,317 of record JZLH01S0402318.1, on the reverse strand, counting down.
CAGCTTCCACCAAAATATTTCAGATAAAAGAGATACAATCATCGTTCACAGAAAAATTAGAAGAAAAAAATGCTTCAGTGGTTTTGTGATTTGTGAATTTGGGGATTTTTTTATAATTATCATGGCTAATGCTTTTTAATTTTGTGCTAAATTGAAGCCCCCCCCCCTAAAAAAATCCCCTTGAAACTGTGAACAAAAAAAAATCGAAATCCAGTGCGATATAAAAGACAAACACCGTGTGCGTTTGTTTGTTTTTGTTGTTTGTATGCCATTTTGACTAAATATGAATGAAAACACATGCGTTATGAAATACTTAATTTTGTGTAGATATTGGAAAACTTGATTTAGCTGCTGCTTTAAAAGATAAAACAAATATAATCGCAATAAATGGAATAGGGGGAAGAAACATTTGTGATGATGTCAATAAATTGGTATAAATTACCGTACTTTATGTATTTTATGTTTTAAATTCCTTTCATTATCGATGAATGCTTTTCAAAGGGGTCTCAGGACAAACAAAACTTCTTAAAATGAGCAATATTCAAATACAAAGGAAAAAAAATATAATTACATGGAGTTTCAACATAGGATAGCGTAACAAAAATTTTACTGAGGTCTGTTAGTTCCCCCCCCCCCACCCCGCCCGATAAAGATTATTATTCTGGATGTATATTTGGACGGCCCAACAAGTGCTGTCAGGAAATAACAGATAACAACAAAGAATCACATTTAACATTTTGAATACAAAGTTTTATAAAGGCATAACATATTCACACAAGTCGTGTTTTAAAACCTAAACGTGCACTCTAGCCTCCAGGTTTTCTTTTATGGGCTAGCGGTAATAGCAGTTTACTGATACTCAGGAGGTTCGAACCTCCATTGGCGATACACAGTCGTGAAAAAATAGAAATGAAACGTAGCTCTAATATCAAAATACCTCTTTATTCAGGCAATCTTTTGGTCGATTTAGACCTTCATCATGCTCATAAAAGCAGAAACGAAAATACGAGGATAATCATGATAAGTAAGGTATAAATGCAGACAGTAGACACGGGATACTGGGTACCAGTGAATGTGTTTGGATCAATGATCACACTTTAGATGTCAGCTGGCCAGGAAGCTACGGTGTGTCATACCTACGTGGTGATATAGATGTAGATAACGGGTGTCATCACGCGGTGGACAGACATTGCGACTTGCTGATGACAACAGAGCCAACGGACGGGGATTCCTTGCCAATGTCAGCATTTCAGGTAGGTTCAGCGAAGGATAAATGAGTTTTAAATCTTGCAGCCATATTAAGAAACTGTGATTTTGCACATTGTGGAAGCTACATTGCATATGCAAGGAATATGAATAAAAGTATATTAACAGATAGACGTAATAGCAGCCTCTCTCTCCAGATCATAACGTCCATGAACAAACTTCTCCAAATGTATCAATACAATCGTTTTATTTCATGGTTTCAAATTAGTTATGTAATTTGTTACATACAAGTAATGGAGAATCATACATGGCCATGATTTCAAAATGCCAGCACAACATTAGCTATGCAATATTGTAGCCCTAAAACTGAAATTATTGCGAGCAAGTAAATGGAAAGGCCGTAACATTAACCAATCAAAATATCTTTAAAATTGGAAACGTTCATGACAGAAAGAAATGATAAAGACGGTAAAACAAAAAGAGATATGCAAAAATAAATACTTCATGATTAAAGTTATGACTTCTACATTATTTATAACTAAAAATCACTTTCATGTTTATAACCAGGCTACAGTGTTTTGCTAAAGTACACTCAGTTTGCGTAGCTCATGTTGGCAACAGACTCAGTACTGTTACATCGATTAAAAACGAAAGTGAAACACTCGTTTATATTTATTTTCAGTATTACTAGTATAATGACATAAATTCACGTACAACATTTCTGACAGATGCACAGATATGGGAATCTATCGATATGGTGTCTTCATTGTATTGTATTGGACAGCTCTGTTCGCAGTCTCACATTGACATCACCCCACTATCCTAATCTTGACGGAGCCTATTATCAGTGCTGGTGGTATGTAAGGAGCCCGTCGGATACTACCATTCGGGTTCAGTTCAAAGATTTCGATTTACGCGGTGGAGCAAACTTAAAGGTGTGGAATGGTCCGTCTCAGTCGTCACCACAAATACTGTACGCCACAGCCGGGTCAACCCCGCCAGATCCAGTGACATCTACCAGTAACGCTACGACCATTAGCTACTACTCACCTTATGAGACGTCTGGACGTGGAGCAAAGTTTGTTGTCCACGCGATATTCGGAGGTTGGTAACATGGATGACAATGTATTTTTGGTCACTATATTCAAGATATCGGTTGAGCCAACTGAGTGAAGATATTCCTTTGTAGCTGCATGTCGTACAGTTTTGAATTATAAGATTAAACTTGCACCAATTGCGCATTGTATAAAAATGATGCATCGAACCATAGTAATCATAATTGATTCAATGAGCCCTTCTTATCGTCGCAAAATTACAAAATTTTACAATTTTATACAGTTTATGTTGGTCTAAAAATGCATTGATATTATAAGTAAGGAAGTGTATATATACCCCGCAGCTGGTAACAGAGAACACATTTTTCATTCGATACCCCTATGTCAGTAGCCAATCAGAAGGAGTGTTACATGGGAGTGTTACTCCCACGCACATTACGTATGCGGGTTTAAAATTCATGGCGCTTGCGCGCGAGCTCGAGCGTACGTGACGCCAGCTGCCTTACGTTACATGCACATGACATTGATCGCGAGGAAGCGGCTCAGAAAATCCCCGCAAATGGCGTCAGATTCGAATCGGTAAGTGTGTTTACTTTTCATTTGTTTCGCCATATTATTATTATTCTATTGTACATTAAATTGACATACTATAACAGCATTCTGAAGCAAATTTGTTGGTGTATAATGGCAAGCAAGAGTGGGGTCAGCCTGACCTTACATGTATCAAGCCTACCTGGGGTGGCTTAGTCCCGCGTACTGTGATTTACGTATGCTACAGATACCCCGAAATTTGTCACTGTCCTTGCGGATTAGTCATGGAGTGTCTATTAATGTCAGAATCAAATGACAACTTAAAACATGAAATCTCCAAAGAATCCATGTACTGCGGGTGATTAGACAAAATCAATCTACACAAAAAATGACAGCTGATGACATCGGGAGAAGTCATCGCATGTTCGAATGCGGTTACGCAGTGTTTTATTTTCCTTGCATCACCCGCAATTTTGGGACCACAACGGAAAATTTGAGTTACAGTTAACAACAGCTGGGAACCCTAGTGATAATTTTTTCTTGGGTAACCCGCTTCGGGGTATAGTGCGTCATAAACGTACCATTGCGCGACCCGCTGCGGGGTGAATATCAACAGTCTTGTTGTTAGTTACGAGTTGCCTGGAAGTATTTTTAATGTTTAAGCTTCATTCCTATAATCAAAGTCTTAGAATTTCCTTTCTATATTGTATCATCAGACTGCAGATCCTACCCATCACGATGAGTCAGGCCCATGTTCCCGCGTTCAGCCAATATGTACATTGAAGACTGTTGGGTGCTCACGAGTCTACCAAAACGAAACCTTGAACGCAGTGTTCCGGGAAGAAGAAGAGCCAAAGTCCAGATTAAATGGGAAAATGGAGTTACTCTTGTGCCACCTCAGGTGTCACTTTTAATTCGAATGATGCAGTGAACATGGTAAAAGGCATTATGTTTCGGATTAGTCGTCCATTTATCTGTTCGGCTATTGGGGAAAAACAACAAAGCGAGAAATTGTAGAGAAACAAGGACTAAGGGTGAAACAAAAGGGCAGGGCACAAACCTTATACTTTGGACCAAATCTTTGAATGGTCAGGGGTCATACGTCAATGAACTAATTTTCACAAATGTCCTTCACCTGTAACGATGTAGGTGAATTGTTTATGATTAAACAGTGTGTCTCAAACATAATTGTGTAAGTCAAAAGTGCCCTCTTAGGTAATGATAAGAACATTTATGTGACGTCATGCTTACATCACTATCAAGGGCATAGTCTTAGCTTTCAAATGCAGTTTGTTCTGTTCAGTTTGCTTGTTTTAATCCTGAGATATGTTTAGTTTAACACGAAAGGGTAAAATCACAAATGTGCCACTTTTACTACAGCCAATAATAGCATCAGGCCCTCTTCCCCTAAAAATGACACAATTGTGATTCCGCCGTTTTGTTTTTTACAAAATATCTCGAGATCAAAACAAGCAAATTCAACAAAACAAACAGCATCTTAAAGCTAAGAAGTTGCCCTTAATGTTGACGTAAACATGTGTCACAGCAGTTTTCTAACTGTCAAAGAGGGCGCTTTTCCCTTGAACAATTTGTTTGTGACGTTTGCAGCATGTCTCAAAAATTGCAAGTGAAAAGCGCCCTCTTCGGCAATGAGACAATACCCTGGTGACAGGATGCTTACATCACCTTCAGGAGCGAAGTTTTAGCTTTCAAATGCCATTTGTTTTGTTCAATTTGCTTGTTTTAATCTCAAGATATAATGTAAACAACAGAATGGTGGAATCAAAATTGTGTCAATTTTACAAGGGATTGTAGTAAAAACGGCACAATTGCAATTTTACCCTTTCTTATTTAAATTAACACATCTCAAGATTAAGACAAGCGAATTGAACCAAACTAACGGTATTTGAAAGCTAAGACTATGCTCCTGACGATGATGTTAACATCATGTCTCGAGAGTTTTTTTTTCTAATTGCCAAAGAGGGTGGTTTTCACTTGCACATTTTTTTTGAGACACACTTTAAATTGGTGATGTGAACTGAGAACTTTTTATCAAAACATGTGAGTTTTCTACCTATACGTCTCCGTTTTTATGAATATTAATGGAGTAGAAGTGTCTTGAAACAGAGGAGTCCTAGAATAAAGTGCACTATCACTTTTTTTTCAGAAATGAAACGAACTTTTTGGGAAATATGTATTTCTATCTTTAATTTGTGCTGCAGTATAGTGAAAATTATATTTAAAAAGAAGAAATTTAGTGTGAGGCGTACTCCCAACTTCTTTTCAGAAAGTCTGTTTTAATTTGATAGAAAGATGTTCAATCAAAAGAATCTTACAGCGAAGTGCACTCGGAACTTTTTTCAAAAATGAAAAGGGACTTTTTTGTTTGGAAATGTCTCTTTGCATCTATAAGTATTTATGGGTACAATTAAGTAAAACAGTCTTCAAACAAAAGATTGTTAGAGTGAGGCACAGTCAGAACGTTTTTCAAAACTGTATTTTTCTTTTCGCAAAGTCTGTGTTGAAGTACTTATGACAACAGTTTTATAGAATCGTCTTCCAACAGAAGAATCTTCAAATGTACTTACAACTGTTTTCAAAGCTGGAAACTAACTTTTTCAGGTATGTCTTACAAGTTTGGTTAGTTTTTTGTAATTATATTTCAATATTTGGCAGACAAATGTTTTCCGGTTTAAGAGTCTATACATTTGTTCATCCGTCACACTTTTTTGATAGATTCCAATTAACTTCTTAACATTAATTTTGTAGGATTAACAGGTTAAACTTTGGTTAATAGGCGTAAGATCACTGAACTATAAGAGGCTGATAAAAGTTATAAAAAAGAAACGCCTTTCAAGTGACATGGACAAAATCTGAGACATCGGAGATCATTTCCTGTTGAAAGAAAATACTCATATAGTTGTGTATCTTTTTTGTTGGAAAACTTTCTACATTATAACATGCATTGCTTTCCAATTTAAGATATTGTATTTTATCAATCGTAAAGTAAGTTACAAGTCCTTATTGGTCAAATTTATGGTTACGTTATATTTTGTCATCAAGCTATTTGTAAACGTATGTAAATTTACATTATCTTCGAAGAAACAGTTCAGTTCATATTGCATATTCATTGGCATTAAACTTTTGAGTCACATGCATTGACAATAAATGTCTCATGTGTTAAATTCTTGTAAGTCATTTGTCTTTCCGAATCCTCCATACAATCTTCATTGATCTACAGACATACAATTCATTTGTCTAGGTTTATCAATTTAACGTATATTCGTTGTGCACTGACCGCACTATTTGCTCATAGTGTAATGTTTCGTGACTTGCTAAACCTACTTGATTGCAGTTTTCTCGCAAATTCACCTAAACTTCAGAGAACAGATTACAAAATTAAGGAAAAACTGGATTACTGAGTAGTATAATTAAGGGGAGCTTTTGCTTTACTTGCTTAAAAAAATAAATTGCTGCTAACTTGGTAAGGTTATATGTATAACACGGCCGTAGGGAATGTTGGTGAGAGCATGTAAATTGACAAATGAAATATATATCTTTAAGTCGTTTACTACGAAATACTTCCTTTCATTTGGGTAAAATCATATATCAGAGAATGTAATCAATCAAAATTTGTCTGACACAGAAAAAGGGCACACATGTTTATGTGTGTGCATGTGTGCTTGTTTGTGTGTGCGTGGGTGTTTGTTGTTTGTTAGTGTGTGTGTGGTGGGTGTGTGTGTGTGTGTGTGTGTGTGTGTGTGTGTGTGTGTGTGTGGTGTTGTGAGGTGACCATGCCGGGTTTTGTGCCAATGATTGATTATTGTTTTGTTTGTATTTTTCTTTGCTGTTTTTCCGGCTGACAAACGAAAGGTACTATTTATCTTTAAATTCATTTTACTGTATGCCAATTTTTAAAAGATACGAATGAGAGGGAGAAGAGGGGATGTATTGATTTTTATTAGACGGTATTTTTTTTTTTTTTTGAGGGGGGGTAAAATAAGCTAGGATACAAACAGTGCGTCGTCTTTCTTTTTATTAGGCTGGAGACAGACAATTATCTCCGGCAGGTAGCCCATCAATTTATTGATGAGCAGATAGAAAAGCACATCAGCAGCTGGAAACAGAATAAACTTATTTGTTGGGTATTATTTGTTTTTGTTTTTTCTTGTCCATCTGGGAATATTAATATTTGGTAAAAATGGCAATTTATGTGTAATGTATTAAATTAAAAAGATACATTCGTAAACAGCGGTTGGCCTTACATAATCATCATTATCATCAACAACAATAATATTAATTTTACAACTCATTTCAAATCCACCAAAAATGAATCTTGTCCGGTAACAACAGTATAGTACTATAAATATCACTGAAGGTTATTAATACCCCCACCCCATCACGTCCCTGATTTTTTGCCATAGTATGCCATTATCATAGCAACGAAATTTCCGACACATTCGAAAAATACGTCTTGCCCATTTTCGCCCCAAGACCAATGTGTGTGCCAAATTTCACGAGAATTGGTCAAAAACTGGGGAAGTAGTTCTATCCTCAGGACTCTTACATGATTTTATTGATGAAATATGTCGTTACCATGACAACACAATTTCTTTCACATTCGAAAAATGTATCTTGCACGTCTTCGCTCCAAGACCAATGTGTGTGCCAAATTTCATGAGCATTGGTCAAAAACTAAGGAAGTGGTTTGAACCGCTATGTTTTTACCTCTTTTTGCCATAATATGCCGTTACCATGGTAACGCAATTTCTGGCATATTCGGAAATTGGGTCTGGCACATCTTCGCCCCAAGAATATATGTGTGTGGCAAATGTTATTAGCATTGGTCAAAAACTGAGGAAGTAGTTCGATCCGCAAGAATTGGACCGACCTCCCGACCGTACGCTGATTCCAATACCCCTTTCAAACTTCGTTTGGCGGAGGTATAATTAAGATTAAATTCCAAAGACATTAAATACATGTTGACGGTAAATCTATATTCTCAACGTAAAATTAAAATTTCACTCAAATGGGAGATGTACTCTACTGAATCATTTAGAGGCGTCGATCCTGTTTTTCAAAAAAATATTGGGGGCAAACATATCGATTTGCCCACCCCCCCCCCGATAATTGACAACTGAAAAAAAAACATAATATGCATTGCAAATATATGTTTTGAAAAGCACTGGAAACCACTATAAAACCATTAAATACGGCATAAAATACTGTTAAACATACAAAATTGTCAATTTTTACGGTGCGCTTTGCGCACAAACTTTGCTTTACGATTTGGCGCGCAGAGCGCGACCGTAAAATTTTTGTGTCTTTTTTTCACTTTTCCCGACCCCCCCCCCCAATACCGAAACATAGATTGACCGCCCCTAGGAATCATTAATGCACTGACGAGAAGACCACCCCTACCCTAAACCCCCCCCCCAAAAAAAAAAAAAACGAAAAAAAAAATGAATAAAATCACAAAACAGTTTGTAGTCTGGTTACTTTAACTGTCCAGAACTGCAAAAGACCTCAAATCTTCCCTACAATGGGGGAGGGGGTTCTTAGCCCACCATTATCACTCTGTTCCAGCTAACGACGCCTGTGACACTCAAGTATCGTTATCAACCCTCTGCTGGTTATAGAATGTCGAAATATTCGTTCAATAACCCACAACGGTCAAAACTTGTTTTGTTACCATGGAAACAGACCAATCGAATTGATCGTTACAAAGTATATACGGCTATGCAGTTTTTTTTTCTTGCATTCCCCGCAATTTTGGGATCGCAATGGAAAATTTGATGTACAGTTCACAACAGTGGGGAACTCTAATGACAAAATTCTTCTTGTGTAACCCACTGTGGGGTATGCTACGTCGAAAACCTACCATTGCGTCACCCGCTGCGGGGTGAATGTCAACAGTCTTTAATTTTTCGCTCGGCCGCGCCGCTTCGCGGCACGGTTGAGCCAGAGCATTGCCTTTTCAGCACGCAATGCAGTTCCAGAGCATAGCATTTTGAGGTTT
>JZLH01S0402318.1:46511-82481 GCA_001188425.1 Eucidaris tribuloides | reverse complement strand
TGCGCTTTCGCGCACACAAAACTTTGCTTTCACGATTGTCGCCGCAGAGCGCGCCCGAAAATTTTTGTGCTTTTTTTCACCTTTTGCCCCCCCCCCCAATCCGAAACATAGATGACGCCTGTGGAATCATTTAATGCACTGACGGAGAAGACACCCCCCTCTCCCCCCCCCCCCAAAAAAAAAAAAAAAAAAAAAAACGAAAAAAAAAAAATGAATAAAATCACAAAACAGTTTTGTTAGTCTGGTTACTTTAACTGTCAGAATCGCAAAAGACCTCAAAATCTTCCCTACAATGGGGGAGGGGGTTCCTTACGCCCACCATTATCACCCCGTTCCAGCTAACGACGCCTGTGACACTCAAATATCGTTATCAACCCTCCTGCTGGTTATAGAATGTCGAAAATTCGTTCTATATACCCACAACGGTCAAAACTTTTTGTTACCAATGGAAACGGACTGACCAATCGAATTGATCGTTACAAAGTATATACGGCTACGCAGTGTTTTTTTTTCTTGCATTCCCGCAATTTTGGGACCGCAATGGGAAAATTTGATGTACAGTTCACAACAGTGGGGAACTCTAGTGACAAATTCTTCTTGGTGCTAACCAACTGTGGGGTATGCTACGTCGAAAACCTACCACTTGCGTCACCCGCTGCGGGGTGAATATCAACAGTCTATAAGTAAACATTAATGACAATTTTCATTCAATGAAAAGGATTAAGTGTTTATATTGTAAAATTGTGATTCTTAGGCGTACCAATGTATATCACTGTTCTGTTTGATTTGTAATTCTCCCCGCCCCACCCCCCCCCCAAAAAAAAAACTCGCGAATTATGCTAAAGTGCAACCGTTGTTTATTGATTTCATTTTTTAGGTTTTTATCAATGCAGAGCTTCTACGACATTAAAGATAGTGTTTGTTTATACGTATTACAAGTAATTTTATTTTTCATGTTCATGAAAATAGAATTACCTCCAGTATTATCGTGTTTTTTTTTCATAACTCAGTTAATTAAACACGAATAAACAAAAGGGCAATAACGCGGACATATACCAAAAGTAGTATGCAGGAACATCTTCAGACACCATTGCATGTCAAAAATGCATTATATAATACAATTATAGAAACAATTAATCATCAAACGCAGTAAACATAGTTTATATATTTGTTTGACATATTGCGTCTTTCTGAAAATATGAACTCAACGAAAATGGTGCCCATGGTACAAAAATCCCATATATGGCATTTACAACAAACTTCGCTCCACATCCGAACGTCTGCCGACCTGAAAAGTACTTGATGGTTGTGACATTACTGGTAGAAGACACAGGACTAGGCAACAACGACCCATAAGCATACAGTACTTGTGGAGACGCATAAGTGGGACCATTGAATACTTGTACGTATGCGTCACCGCGTAAGTTGAAATCAGTGAAACGAACCAGGATGGTAGTATCCGACGGGCTCCTGACATACCAGTAACACAAATAGTAGGCTCCATCGAGATTAGGATAGTGGGGTGATGTCAATGTAAGACTGCGAACAGAGCTGTCCAATACAATACTGCCGCCGCATGAATACACCACGTCAATTGGTTCTCGAGTCGGCGCATCTGTGTGGAATATGGGAAGGCGAGTGTATGTGAATCAGACCGTACTTATTTTTGTTTCAACAGTCATATTCAGCACGTTAACCATGCTCTCCAATAAAAACAGAAACCTTTGTCATAATCACTAGTAATCAATGTACTAGCACTGATATGCTTACAACCAGATTTAATCCAGAGACACATATCGATTTTAAAGGTACAGTGGCACTCGTGGAACGTGGTTGTTTGTAGTTATTAATAGGATCAAGTCTTAACTAAAATTGAAGTGGAATTTTGTTGCGGCATACGTACTTGGATAACTCTGTACGATGCTTCCTGTTGGCATAAATATGACCAATCAGAAGTTGGAAACTAGGTAATGCAAGTCACTTTTCATTGGATTTGTTTAATCATTCTAAATCTCAGACGTCCAATGCAGAGTCAGTGTTACGCTTTCATTGTGATTATGTTAGATTCGTTGATATTTGTATAGAAAATACCCCTACCAAATTCAAAAATATAATAAGGCATTTGAGTTGACATATTTCGTAAGTATTTGCCATAGGTTTATGAGGATTACTTGTAGGTGGTAAGGCTATACATCATGTTAAAGGTAAATGACATGATTGGGGGTAGTCCTCAACTTGGGATGAAATTACTCTAGAATCAAGTAACCTATGCAAGGATTCTCCTGTGAAAATCTTGTAGTCAAACGTTGACTCATTCTAAAATAAACAATGTCAACTTCACTCGTAGCAGGGAAACCTGTTGTGTGGCTCTCTATGGGGCTTATTTTCATCGTACCCGGCAAATAATAGGATACTCATATGTTTATGCTTGATTCTCCTTAAGTTAACAAATTACAGACAAATCCTCCCAGATGGGAGATCCACTCCTGCTATAGTGTATAAGTGGTGTATATTTCAACTCATTTGGTTCTTGAGGCATTTTCAAGTGTTCCCAATCATGTCACTAACCTTTAATGCTGTATTATGCTTTTAATCACACTCCATAAGTGATACAGTTACCATAATGTCCTAAATCTGTTACTCGTAATGTACGATTGCTACATTTCAAACAAGTTAATGTTCGTTTACCTTACCTGAAATACTGATATCGGCAAGAAATCCACGTCCGTTGGCATTACTATTCAAGTCACGAAGCCACAACGTCAGAGCCCCACGAGATGACAATAATGGTGATATATCCACATCTACATCGCCACCAAGATAGGAGACAGCGTAATTGCCAGAAGTAGACGATGGATGGTCATAGATGAAAACATATGCACTGGTACGCCAAGTTCCTGTGAGTACTGTCTGTACGTTCATCATAGTCAGTTGAACCTGCTCGGCAAAAGAACTAGTTGCATACCAGCGCCAACAGAATTTCCCACCTTCAAAGTTACTGATACATCGCGCGTGGAATGAGAAGTTTGGCATGAAATGAATCAACGGTGCATGGCGGATCTACGAAAGGGGGGGGGAGGGATTAGGGGGTTTCACCTTACCCCCCCCCCCCGACTGCCAAGTTCTTGTGTTCTTTTTGTGTGAGATGTCAACAACACTAAACGCATTGCAAAATGTTTAAAAAAAACAGTGTAAAACACTACAAAACCATTTAACTTAAACTAGAAACACTATCAAATATACGCAATTCAGATTTTATTTTTGCTTAAGCAAGCAACATTTCAAACTTGTCTGCGCCCCCCCCCCATCGTCACTGGGTAACCCCTACGCCCCTTACCAAATAACTAGGTCCGCCAACGCTACATGCAATGATATCTGTACTATATAAATGAACACAATGATCGATTTGATCCAAAATTAGCCTACGTGGGCTCTTTATTCCCTTTCGATTTTATATGTGCAAAATAATCAATGTATTCATTTTTCTTTATTTGTTTACAAATATTCCTTTAAATAAAATAAAATTATTATATATTCCCCGGTTATAGAAAGCATTTTGAAATTCAATCAAGGTAAAAAAAAAGTGAAATAAATAAAGAAATAAAAATGGCATTAACTCTGCATAAGCCTAGTCAATGTCATGACCCCCCTCCCTTCTCCATGTGGTGGAGGAGGGGTGACCAATGCCTATAAGTTCATTGACCTTTGACCGTTGATCTAAGTCAACGATATTGACCTCTTCGAAGACAACATCAGGTGTATCGACTGATGATTAAGGCCTCCTCATACACCAACCACCCCTCAACGATCTTGTACAGAATCACCCAGTGGAACGTTAACGGTTATCTTCCCGCCACCCATTTTCACGTAAAGTAGAGTCTCTCAATGGTTCAAATTTCAACATCTGAAATACATGGAGAACTTCTTGGCGAGAGACCACTCCTCCCAACCAGTTCACAGTCACCCCAAACACAGCGTTGCCACCAGGTGCCGCTCTACCCCGCGGATCGTGGCAAACTATGAATAGACTGCGCACTGGTGTAGCCAGATTCAACCACAAAATGAACCCCTGTGGGTTTCGGCCATCATCATGTGTTTGCGGTCCAACAAACCGGACGGCGAACCACATGAGTGCCCTATCCTTGGACCACCAGAGAACTCCAACATTGATTTAAGGAACCCAATCCCGAAGCAGTGAGCTGGCTGCAACAGCTGGGACAAACTGCCTAGCTGCCCCATACACAAGAAGAAGAAGAAGTGTGACGGGGGAGGGAATGACCAATGCCTGTAAGTTCATCGAACCTTGACCATTGACCTTAGACCTCGATTCACATACATTTCAAAGTGAACACAGGGTGCACGGACAAACTTCACGTAGGGACGAATCCCCCCTCAATAATAAATAATTAGACAAATCTGAACCCTTTGCTTCGGAGCCCCGTTTGCTGCCACAATCATTGACAAAGCTGTAGAGGGGATTTTTTTTATCTATGGTATCTCAGTTTATTTAGGTAATATACGTGAAATGAAAAAAGAAAATAATCAATTTAAAAAAAACGAAATTTTAGGAAACGTTGAAGTGTAAAAGGTGTTGCATATTTTCACTTATTCTTGTTTTTCCATTTTTTATGTTACAAAACCAATATTCAATGCCAATATCAGCAAATGCCATCATTTTCCGAAACCTGCTATTCTGTTGGATCCAGGTGGGGCAAGTTCTGCCCATGCCCCCCCCCCCCCTTCGCGGCTGCAGTATTGCGTTTCATATGGTCATTGAAGTAGCGTTTCATATGGTCATTGATGTAAATGCCTTCATACGGAGTGTGTGTACGTCCTTCAAAGCATGGACCTATAACGAATGTACCCAACCTAGCAGTTTATTCTGTGCTGGCAGCGGATCAATTGAATTGGAAACATGTTATTGCTTCTGAAAGCAATTAAGGAGGGTGTTGAACAGGCCGTGGAAACCAAATTTCTGGAGGTGTTTACTCAATGACCTGAAAAAGCAAAGGAAAAAGTGACCAGAATGAAATTCGTAAGTTGACAGCTAAACTCAATCACCAGGAACAATATACTAAACGGAATTGTGAACGTTTTTTTTTTCCGACGTACCCGAAGCTAATGATGAGAACACTGATGAGACCGTCTGTCGGATCGCCAAGGCTCTCGGATTGGATTTTCCGACTTCTGCAATCGATCGCAGTCACCGTGTCCAACGCCGGAACCCACCGCGGAATAATGGTGCAACCCAGAAGCCGCGACTCATTATGGTGACACTAACGTCGTACAAGTATCGCCAAGCCCTACTCCACAATAGGAAGAAACTTAAGGAAAAGAAAACTGGAATAAGTGTATTCGAGGACCTTACTGACTCAAACAATCTCTGCTGTGGGTGTCCTTTGCAAGGATCAATGAGCCCAATAGCAAGATAGCCAATGCCTGGTCGTTGGATGGACGGATAATAGTGTTGGTGAAGACAACGATGGGGGAACGATGAAAAAAGTTATTTACTCAAAGAAGAACCTTGACAAACTGTAAAAGATGTGAATATCATGGCGAACTTACTATGTACATGTAACAGTATCATCAAACATTTATCCTCATGTGATGTCATGTATCTACAATATATTGTAATATTACCATTAATATGTTCACATTATTCATTAATAAAATAATTATCTCCAGGTTTCGACACAACATGCTTTTTTGTTTTTTTCTTCTTATTTTGAATGAATTCTTAAATTGTACGTTTAGCTAGTTGGTGTATGTCTTCATGTAATTGCAACGTGTCCTGTTTTGTTTTGTACAAGTCTTATGTCTTTTTATGCATTCGATCAATGCCTACACGCAATAACTCCCTCAAAAAAGGTTTGGAAATCTGAGTTTTGATCGATGTATATCTGCCCGTTCGTAGTAATAATCAATGCAAGCTTAGGTATTCATCGAAAAGATTATTTAATTTTCTTTAAAATGATACCCTACTTGTTATGATTATACAACCAGGGAAAGGGCGGTGTCTTAAAATGTGTTGTAAAGTGTAAATTGAAAAGCTGCAAAATGACCAATGTTCGGTAAAACATCCATTTTTTGTTGTTGATAAGTGAGTTTTTCAATTCATCTTTGGTTGTTTATGCTCTCTGATGTGAAAATTAACATGGATTGAAAGAAACACTAGCACAAAGTAAGCAAACAAAAAGTGAAACAACCAAATAAACTAACATATATGGGCATTTAAAAACTGGATATAAGGCATTCAATCTCACAGACATTTAATCTCACCATATTAACAAAATGATAAAAAAGGGTGTCAGGGGCTTGATTTGCATGGATTTTCATGTTTATCTTCCCATGGATCTTTGATTTCATTAATGTTCATTGATTTTAATAACATGATCAGAGTTCAGTATCGGGTGGAAGACCCACGAACCTGCACCACCGCCTGGCACACTTCCACATGCTGTTGATGAGCTTTGTGATTCGTTGCTGTGGATTGGCATTCCTCTCGTCAATCAGTAATTGACGCAAACCTGCCAATGTCGTTGCATTTGTGACTCTCTTCCGTACAGCCCAGCCAAGTTGATCCCACAAATATTCAATGGGGTTGAGGTTTGCACTACATGCAGGCTAGTCCTTTCTTGTGATACCCCCTCTCTGAGAAAATCCATGCTAATCAAGCTCCTGACACTTTTTTATCACTTTGTGGTGTTCATGTGGTGAAAGGTCCGTGAGAGTTGATGTCTTATGTCCAGTTTTTAATGACCATACATGTTTTTTTTTCACTTTTTGTTGTTGTTACTAGCTTATTTTGCAAGTGTTTCTTCAATCAATGTCAATGTTTACATTAGAGCGTATAACAACCAAAGAGAAAATGGAAAACTCACTTATCAACAACGACAACAATTGGGTGACTAACCGAACTTTGGTAATTTTGCAGCTTTTCAATTTACACTTTACACCATATTTTAAGATACTGCCCTTTCACTGATGGCATAATCATAACAAGTAGGGTATTATTATAAAGCAAATTAAATTATCTTTCCGGTGATACCAAGCTTGCATTGATTATTTCTACAAAACTGGAGATATAACCGATCAAACTCAGATTTCCAAACTTTTTTGAGGAGTTTATATCTGATTGACGTAGACTACACGATTACATATCTTCGCCAAATGATGAAACTGAAAATAACCAGTTGTACTTTTTACATGATGATTTTAATGCATATTTCAAATCTAATTTAATTAATAATTATTTGAAAAGTAAATTTTCTTGTTTACACGTTAATTGTTGAAGTTTATCCCATAATTTTGATGCTCTCTCGTCATTTTTATTTTCGTTAGATATTCAAAGTAGCATAATTGGTGTAATTGAAACGTTGCTCAAGGATAGTTCTATAAATTATATATATCGCATGGAAAATTGTGATTTTATCAGTAATGAACGAAAAGCAAAACGAAATGGAGGTGTTGAAATGTATATACGAAATGACATAATTTGTCATCAGCGTTTAGACTTGGCAACCAATCATTTTTATGTTGAAAGCATCTTTTCGAAATAGTAACGTGCAATAGAAATATATTAATTAGTGTGATATATAGGCCTCCTTGCCAATTAATAAATTAGTTTCTAACATTTTCAGACAGAATATTACATATTGTAGATAATGAAAAAGAAAACTATTTATTTAATTGGTGATTTTAATATAAATCTTTTAAATATTGGACAAGTGGAATTTGTAAATGAATATCTCGATCTTTTATTGCTTCATTCTATGTTTCCTTTAATCCAATATCCTACATGGGTTTCTTCACAATCGCTATCTATAATCAATAATATTTTTACAAATGATTCTTGCCAAATTTCAGCTGGTATATTTGTAAGTGATATTAGTGATCATTTCCCCCTATTTTGTATTTGTAATGTGATAGCCAAATCTAAACAGTGCAATGCATATATCGAAAAACGTGATTTAAGTTATTATACTATCTGTAAGTTTACTGGCAATTGATTGGAATTTCACAAATTCTGACGCTGATGAGTGTTACAATAAATTTCTGAATTTGTTTTTAACTCTGTATGATTCCCTTTTTCCAGTTAAACGTAAAAGGTTTTATAATTATCACAAAAATAAACCATGGTTTACCCATTAAATGTAAAAGCTTATCAAAATGAAATGTCGTTTATATAAACTTTATTTTAAAAATTCATCTTAATATAGAAAAAATGTTTACAAAAATCTTGTAATATTGTTACAAACAAAATAAAAACCAATAGCGCGCTGAAAATGTTGGGATTTTTTTTTACTTTTGCCCCCCCCCTCCCTCCCCAATCCAAAACATGGATCGACGCCCCTGTAAATAGACACATTCAAAGCTAAACGTTTCATTCATAAAATACATGTATAACGCATCAGTCTTCAAGTGTGTACATCTGTTGGTTGTGGTGTGTAATAAAAACCTCATTGGGAAAAGCAGGTTCGACTGAATGCACGAGGGACGTACAGACAGTAGACACGGGAAGCTACTGGACCAGTGAAACTGTAGAAGTCTATGACCATCCATTTCTTGTTGACGACACCTATGGGGTCTCATATCTTAGTGGCAATCTAAACTTAGAAATATCAACATTGGTGTCATCACATGGAGGACTTACGTTTGGGCTCCATGACCGCAACAGTGCAAACGGAAGGGGATTCCTTGCCGATGCTTGCATATCAGGTAGGATCAAACAATAAATGAGTTTTAAGTCGTATAACTTACGAAACACCGATTTAGCACATTGTAATTATTCGGATATGCAAGTTCATGTGAAAAAGAGTATATGAACCAACAGTAGCCTGACTATGCACATGAAAATCATGAGAATCAACACTGATGAAGATCTTAAATCAATTTTAATATAACTTGTTTCCATGGTTCCATATTTTCTTTTACATTTTGTTATTTTCATACAGGCATTGAAGAAAGGACATATAAACATAATTTCATAATTTCAGTCAAACATAAGTTGCCCAATATTACAATCCAACATGTGAACATTGTACGAACAAATAAATGGAAAGGCCATGATATTAACAAATAAAAATATCCTTATTGGTAAAGTTTATGACAGAAAGAAATACTACAAACCGTAAAACAATAAGATCTCGAAAAAATAATAAATGTAACGATTTCTACATGATTTCTAATCCAAAAAAATCACCTTTATGTTTGTAACCAAATTACAGTGTAAACCTAATAAATGTGTACATCCGGTTAGTTCATGTTGGTAACAGACTCAATACTATTACATCGATTAATATTAAGAATGAAAAAACAAACTTGCTTATATTTACTTTCGAACAACGTACTCAATATTTTACACTTGCAGATTCACATTATAGTTGTAATATTTCTGACAGATGCACTGATA
Organism: Eucidaris tribuloides; assembly: GCA_001188425.1. Lineage (NCBI taxonomy): Eukaryota > Metazoa > Echinodermata > Echinoidea > Cidaroida > Cidaridae > Eucidaris > Eucidaris tribuloides. The sequence goes on along the minus strand of JZLH01S0402318.1, from coordinate 73,069 downwards.
TGGGAACCAATCGATGTGGTGTCTTCATGCGGCGGCAGTATTGTATTGGACAGTTCTGTTCGAGGTCTTACATTGACATCACCCCACTACCGTGATCTCGACCGAGCCTACTATAGCTGCTACTGGTATGTAAGGAGCCCGTCGGGTACTACCATTCAGGTTCAGTTCAAGGATTTCAATATACGCGGTGGAGCACACATGTACGTATGGAATGGTCCATCTAATTCGTCTCCACAACTACTGTACGCTACAGCCGGGTCGATTTTCCGGGGTCGACCCGGCTCTAGCGTACAGTACTCGTGGAGAGTACGAGACGGACCATTCCATTACGTACATGTGTGCTCCACCTCGTAAATCGAAATCAAGGAACTGAACCCGAATAGTAGTATCCGAAGGGCTCCTCACATACCAGAAGCATTAATAGTAGGGGTGGGCAAATTACACTTTTTTTTTCAAAAAGTGGATTCTATGGCCATTTTGGCTGCTGAACACAAATCCGACAATCGTTTTCACCTACGATTAAGTTTTATGTTAGTTAACGCCAATTTATCGAAAAAATGGCGGGAAAATGGCTTTTTGGCCATATTTTTGCAGTAAAGTGCATAAAAGTGATGAGTAATGTGTCTTTTTATATATTTTTCAGGTTGCTGATTTCAAATATTAGCATATTTAAAGCCCAAGTTTAGTTTGGGGGATTTTTTGTTATTTGAAAGCTTTATGCCCCAATGTCATAACCCTCCAATAATAGATTCTGAATGTCTTTAGTTTTTTTTTAATTAATTAATGAAAAATCTCGTGGGAACACCCCCAAAATTTTACATTATAGCATCTAAAGGGTTAAAAAGGCTGACTAAGTTACATTGTTTATACCTCATCTGAAAGAGCAGACGCAGCTTCTTTCAGATGAGGTATTACTCATATAATCTTTTATACGTTTGGTGCTATAATGTAAAATATGGTCAAAAATGTCGGGTCCCACCCGCCGCGACATTTTTCATTAATTAATTAAAAAAAAAACAAAGACCAAAAAAAAGTTATATGAGTTATACCTCAATCTGAAAGAACCGAGTCTGCTGTTTCAGATGAGGTATACAGATGTAACCTTTATCCTTTTCAACCCTTTAGATGCTTATATGTAAAATTTTGGGGGTGTTCCCACGAAATTTTTCATTAATTATAAAAAAAACTACAGACATTTCAGAATCTATTATTGCAGGTTATGACTTTGGAGCATAAAGCTTTCAAATAACCAAAAATCCCCAAAACTAAACTTGAGCTTTAAGGCATTGGAGGTATTGGTAGAGTGATATCTGACAAAAAAGTGATATTTTATAAAAAAAAAAAATATACAGAAAATATACATCTTGATCAATGCAAATAATGACCATTATATACAGTAATATGAATTCATGAATTACAGTTTTGCAATAATTTTGATAAAACATACATAAATCATGCTTCAAAACACCTCTTTTCTGTGCATATTTTCCAAAAAGTTCCTACTGTGGATACCCTTCCCACTCAGTCGCTTCGCTCCCTTGCAAGTATGACTACTCACAGTGTACATCTTTTTGACATTGTGACTATAATCCCTAAATAATCTTTTTAAAATTATGTAGTTACTTTGCTTAGGAATATGTCTTTTCCATGCATATTTTCAGAAAGTTCCTAGCTGGACGGGGGGGGGAATACCCCCTCCAATACCCTGCCCCGCTCTATCGCTTTGCTCCCTCGTAAGTATAAGTACTTACAGTGTGCATCTTTGAAATTCTGACTATAATCCATAATAATCTTGATAAAATATGTATTTACTAGTGTATGCTTAGGAACATGTCTTTCCATGCATATTTTCAAATAGTATTTGCCTTGGAGGGGGATTTCCCCGGCCCACACCCTCCCACACCCTCTCACACCCTTCCCCATTCAGTCGCCATGCTCTCTCGCAAGTATGACTACTCACAGTGTACATCTGTTTGAAATTCTTACTATATTCCTAATAATCTTTATAAAATATGTATTTACTTTGCTTACAAACACGTCTTTTCCATGCGTAATTTCAAAAGTGCCTACTGTTGGAGGGAGATATCCTCCTCCCACACATAAACCTGCTCGGTTGTTTCGCGCCCTCGCAAGAATGCCTACTCACATTTCCACACATGTCCTCACGGTTCTGTACATCTTTTTGAAATTTCGACTATAATACGTAGAAATCTTGATAAAATAGTTTTACTATGCTTAGAAACACGTCTTTTCTATGCATATTTTCTCAGAGTTCTTACCGTGGGAGGGGGATGTCACCCTCCCACACCCTATCGCACCCTCTTCCACTCAGTCGCTTTGCTCCCTCGGAAGTATGACTACTTACAGTGTACATCTTTTGAAATTCTGAATCTAATCCATAGTAATCTTGATAAATATATGTATAGAACCACGTCTTTCTTTGCATATTTTCAAACAGTTCGTACCGTGCGAGGGAGATATCCCCCTCCCCCACCGCAGCCCACTCGGTCGCTTCGCTCTCTCTCTCGCAAGTATGCCTACTCACATACAGTTTTCCACATACATCAGTTTCCTTTACATTTTTTTTTAAATTCCAACTAATCCCTAATAATCTTGATAAAATATTTCTATGCTTAGAAACGCATCTTTTCCATGCGTATTTTCAAAGAGTTATTACCGGGGGAGGGGGATATGATATCCCCCTCCCACACCCTCTTAACCTCCCCCAGTCGCTTTGCTCTCTTGCAAGTATAACTACTCACAGTGTACATCTCTTTGAAATTCTTACTATAATCCCTAATAATCTTTATAAATATTTTGCGTAGAAACACGTCTTTTCCATGCGTATTTTCAAAACGTGCCTACCGTTGGAAGGGGGTACACCACACCTCCCTCCCTCGCTTGGTAGCTCCGCTCCCTCACAAGTATGACTATACTCAAATACAGTTGACCACATACTTCCTGTACATTTTTTTTTAATCGTGACTACAATCAGTAATACTCTTGATAAAATATACCATTACAATATGTATTTACCATGCTTCGAAACACCTCCTTTCTATGCATATTTTCAAAAGTCTCTACCGTGGAAGGGGGTATCCCCCTGCCACACCTTTCCCCCGCTTGGTTGTTTTTCTCCCTCACATGTTTCCGTCAAGCCCCTAGTATCCTCCCGATTGTTTTGCTCTAGGACCGTGCCTGAGTGTCACTGAACACATTAATGCTCTGCTACTGAATGCACTGTAAAGAATAGAGTGCACTTTATGGCAAGTCTGTACATGTGAAACTTAAACAATTTTGACCATATTTATCTAAATACTGTTTTCCCCACATCTTGACAACATGACTGTGGCACATGTGGTTATCCTATTTAAATTCTTTTATTCTGTGGAGATGCTTATTTGAAACATTAAATAGCCTTATGCCTAGTATTAGTCACAGTTGCAAGAACATCTGAAATCCTGTATAAAAAATGATATGTGGTAGTATTTGACCAAAATGTCACTAAAAATGCTGATTATTTAGCAAATGCAGACAGTAAAACTGATATAACTGTCCTGTTTCAATATTTTCTTCCATCCAGAAGCCAGGAAAACATGGTTAGACAAACTATAAGCCATAGTTGCATGAATATTTACAGTCTTTTGTGAACAAATAGCAATTTTGGGGGCCACTTTAACCCCCCCCCCGTCCAAAAAAGACAAAAAATGTGTCTTTTCACTCAAAATAGATAACAAAAACAACCCAACATGTCTGATTTATCTTTTTGGGGACCCAGTTACCATAAAACTTATGCTTATACATATTAAAAGCCACAGCTGCATGAATATTTGGGGTTTTATGTACACAGATAGTGATTTTGGGGGGCAATTTTACCCCAAAATGACCAAAAATACTGTTTTTTCACCAAAAAATATACATTTTAAATCACCCAGCCGGTCTGAATTTTCAATTTTTGTGCTCAGTGACCAGGAAACCATATGGTTTGACATATTACAATCCATATTTGCACAGATATTTAAGGATTTACATAGGGAGGATTTTGGCGGCCATTTTGAAAAATAAGTAGGAACCAATATCAGATATACTCTGAAACAAAAGAACTCATTAGATTTGTATTCAGCAGCCAAAATGGCAACAGAATCCACTTGTTTGAAATTGAATTTCCAAAAAAAGGTTTCATTTGCCCACCTATATTAATAGTAGGCTCCGTCGAGATTACGATAGTTGGGTGATGTCAATGTGAGACTGCGAAAAGAGCTGTCCAGTACAATACTGCCACCGCATGAAGACAACACATCGGTTGATTCCCATACTTGTGCATCTGATCAAAAATGGGAAGCATTGCACGAGAATCAAAATCATTCTTACTTTCTTCTAGTAACGTCATCACATTGGCAATGTTACTTTGTCGGAAAACAAACATGAATGGGCTTTTGCAGTGATTTGTAATCAATGTACGATTTTATTGAATCTGTAGAACACACGAAGAATAGCATGAAACTGTAGCCTGGTTGTAGACAGGATTTTACGTTTTTTTGGGGGGGGGGGTTGAAACCGTATCAAAATTAGTATTATAAATCATGGTGAATTGATTTTGTCGATATCCTTTTAATTTTATCTAATTGTCAGCAGTAAAGTGAAAAATGTTACCAATCAACTGATTTTTTTTTTAATGGCGCTTCTTTTGCATTGCTCGTACTTATATCTATTTTTTAAAGTCCATATTAGTTTCCTTATCAATTCTATAATGAAGATTTAACACTCACGGTAAGGCTACCATTATGTTTATCATTTGATATGCGGTTGTTCATATTCCTTGCATACGTAATGTACGTATCACAATGGTCTTAAATCAGTGTTTCTTAACATATGGTGGCAAGGTTTAAAACTCACTTATTGTTCGTTGAAATTACCTGAAATGCTGACATCAGCAAGAAATCCCCGTCCATTGGAACCACTGTTGTTGTCCCAAAGATACAATGTCAGTACACCACGTGATGACACTAATTTCGATATATCTACATCTACATTGCCGCTAAGCGTGGAGACATGGTAGCTGCCAACGGTAGATGAAGAATGGTCATAGAGTTGCCTTATTTATTTTTGTACAGTTTCACTGATCCATTAGTTTCCCATGCCTACTGTCAGTCAGTCGAACTTGTTTTCCTAATGAGGCTATACACCAAGGCAAGGGATATACTCACTTGGAGATTGTTGACGTTATATATTTCACAATGACTTCTGAATGAAACGTTTAACATGAGATGTTTCTATATAGTAATACCACTATACGTTGCACTGTTATGCGGAATGACTAAACTCTAGCCACAATTTGGTAACTGAAAATAAGTCAGAATTTATTTTTTCCCGTATTGCTACGTGTATGATTTATTCATTTATTTAGTTAGATAGTTAGTTAGTTTTTTAGTTAGTTATCATGTGTTTGTTTACTTCCTTATTTTCCGTAAGAAAAAACAAATAAGCAAAATATAGATTTAGCCAGTCGAAGGTCATCAATTTCCGATGACTGATAAAGACAAAGAGCATAATTAAGATTAAGAGCAGAATAAAAAGTATCATCCTAGGCTCCTGTGCTTTTTTAAACAATCAACATCAGTACTCATTTTGTAGCGTTGCATGACATGAATTTCGATCAAGAACCAGATTAATTTAATACTGGTAAATGAACGCTCGTTACTCCATGATAAAGTTAACAGATTTAATACAAATCTTAGTTCCACCCAGGAGATACACTCCATGCTGTGTATGCGTTAGCATATGTTTCAGAATGTTTGGCCCTGGAGGCATTTTTTTTTTACATCTACCAATCCTTTAACAATTATTAAAGCATTTCCATTATGGAAAAGTACTCCTTTTTAGGAAGAGCGCGGTGTTCTGAGGGTGTTAATACCTCTTTTGCAAAAGGGGTGTTTGAGTACACCATATTACCCTCTCCCCTCATACGTATGAAGTGTTCACTTGCACTTTTGTACTTTTGTGTCTTGTAATGTGCTGTGGTGTAGAAGACACTCATCTTTTTGTTAATCCTACGATACTTTTTTTTAATACTGTTTTTGTCAAAGTCATACGCATGAATCCCTATTGATCTGTATACTTAAACGAAAACGATATACAACTCCGGTATACAACTACATACCATGGGAACCATAACTTCAATATATAACAAGTTGTTCTATTTCTTTGGAACATTCTAAATGCTATTTACCTCATACCAGCAATTTATTTGACCAAGCAAGGAATTGTGGAACAATGTGAAACTAAGGAGGGCTCGTTAAAGCAATTATGGTAGATATGGTTCGATGTATTACTGTAATATTATTATAGTAATTAATACGGGTAAAGCTGTTGTTTAAAGTGCGAAAGAAATACTTAGAAATGAAAGTACAGTTCCGCCCATAATCCAAGGCTATAATATACAATTAAATTTCTTCTCTCCATTGGCTTAACCAATATCTTGAATATTGTTTTAAATATACATTGAGGGACCCTTCTATTCCCGTAACCCTCTTCCTAGTCTCCTCCACCGCTTAAGTTGAAATCGGCGAAGTGAATCTGGATAGTAGTATATATAACATTCACAACAAACTTTGCCCCACGTACGGATCTCTACAAATCTGAAAGGTACCTGATGGTGGTATCAGTACTGGTTGAAGACACGGGATCTGGCGTGATCGCTCCATCACCGTACAGTACTTGTTTAGTTGATTATAGGTCATGTAGGTAGGACCGTTGTATACCTGTACGTATGCGTCACCGCGTAAGTTGATATCAGTCAAACGAACCCAAATGGTAGTATCCGACGGGCTCCTCACGAACCAGTAGCAGTTACAGAGGGCACCATCGAGATTACGATAGTGGGGTGTTGTCAGTGTGAGACTGCGAACAGAGCCATCCAATACAATACTGCCACCGCATGAAGACACCACATCGATTGATTCCCATATCTGTGCATCTGTCAAAAATATTGGACATGATTCTTTGTCAGTATACTAGTAATGCTATTAACTTTAAAACAGCGATTACGTCTGAAAGTTAATATAAGAGAATATTTCACTCTCGTTTTTTATCGATATAACAGTACTGACTTGTTTACCAACAAGAGCTATAGGTAAACCTGGTTGCACATTTACACTAGCAAAACACTGTTACCTGGTTATAAACATGAAAGCGATTATTGGTTAGAAATAATGTAGAAGTCCTATTATAAATCATCAAGTATTTTTCGATATAAAATACGTTTGCAACATTTAAAACTCATTTATCCTTCTTTGAACTTACCTGAAATGCTGACATCGGCAAGGAATCCCCGTCCGTTGGCACTGCTGTCATCAACAAGCCTCAACGTTAGACCAAATCGTGATGACACCAGTGGTGATATATCGACATCTATATTACCACGTAGATATGAGACACCGTACCTGCTTCCCCAGCTGGCATATGATGTGTGATCATTGATCCAAACACGTTCACTGGTTCTCGAGGATCCCGTGTCTATTGTCTGTACGTTCCTCACAGTCAGTCGAACCTGCTTGCACAGCGAGCTTGATGCAATTCATACCAACGCTAACGGATTTACCCACTTGACAATATCGCATGCTGAATGAAACGTTTGGCATATGCAATAATCCAATGTAATAATATATGGTGCACAGTAAAGAGTATTGAACGAATATTGAGATCACTTTCATCCAAAAGAAAATTAGGTCGACTCTTTACACCCTTTCGTATATTTCTATATGTGTATGAATACTAGATTTATTAGGCCTGTGTTTCTGTGTTCATTTATCTACTTGCTTTTAAATAAAACATAGTTTGGCCTAAAGGAAAGGCCTTTGAAATCCACTTACATGAAAAAAAAAATCATCCTGCTCAGCCAGGTCAATACTACGACCCTGCCTTTCTTCATGGGATTGTATGTTTGTTTGTGTGTGTGTATGTGGGGGGGGGGATTCAAATAAATTCATTGACCGTTGACCTTATTCCTTTAGCAAACTTTGTCCACATTTTAATCAGTTCATTTATACTTCAAAGTAAACACATAGGTTATTTAGATATAGAGACTGTGTACTAACAAATCTCCACATACTGACGACCCCCACCCCACCATTAAACAAATGTCCCCTGCACCCTTCGCGTCGGGGTACCTTTGGTCTCCACGGACGTTTACATCTCTATGCGGTATTTCCACTTTGAACGAAATTTTCTGACATTCATAAAGTAACCGGCAGGAAGTCCTGAAAGACTACTTAGCAAAAAGTTAGTGTTAAAATTAATTACACTAACGATGTTAATAATGGGACAAACATCATGAATTTCACGACAGTGTTGGGATTCTGGTGTTATTTTATCATCAAAATGCTCGTATATCAGTATTTAGGGGATTGCTTTCACCTCGTATGTGTAAGGTTATTCTAACACCCGAGGTGTGGTCCTTTATTAAGACTTGAGGTATAATTTTAACAACGAGGTTTGTGTTATGTATAGACTTTACGCAGTGTTTATCTCTGTTGAAACTTGTTTTAAAGAGGGTTTCAGTGCTCCGATACAAGGCGTGTGCTTTAGGCTTCTAGGATTTAGGATCATAAGAAGTGGGTATAGCGATTAAAAAAATAAGATTTTCTTTTAAAATGGTAATTCAAGAAATACAACTGTTTTAATCTATTTGCATTGTCAGGGCATTGCAACACTTTCGATCAAATCATAATTAGATATTTTAATTTGTTCCTTGCCACTCACGACGCTTTTCACACAAGTGTTGATCAGAGGCCGTATATTTAATCCACTGTCTTCGTCGTTCACCTCACCTGTTATTCTGACATCGACATGGAATCCTCAAACGGTAGTTGGGTTATCTGGAGAACTTCCGTGACCGTGGAGTGCGAAGGTCCGTTTCTCAGTGGATTTGTCTTCTTAGAGGTCTAAATCAAAAATTTAGCGGGTATGCCAGTTGCAAAAGTGTGCGGAATTCAGGAGACCCAAAAATCCAAAATGGCCGCCGGCAACCATTTTGAACAATACATTTTTGGGTGTTTGGCTTACAGCGCTGCTCAAAATGTGGATTCTGGGGTTTTCGAGGTCAAAAAATTGAGATCCGAGGTCAATTTGATGATTTGAACTAGTCTTGGCCCTCAAACTCAAGATGGTTGCCAATTTGGGGGTCACGAAGGTCAAATGTTCAATTTCATAATATAGGCTTAATATTGGGCTATAATACAGGCTCTGATTACACTGAGTTTAGTGATGGACATCTAAAATATTCAAAATATATCCTTAGTATTCAGAGGAAACAGTTTGTCACAAATATATTTACAAAAAAAATCCAACATGGCCACCGGCAACCATTTTGAAAATTACATTTTCGGTAGTTTGGCCAACAGCTTGCTCAAAGTTAGGGTTTGAGGGTTTTAGCGGTCAAAGAGTTCAAATTCAATGTCGTTATGATAATTTGAAATAGTCTTGGCCCTCAAATCCAAAAAAAATGGCGATTTGAGGGTCACAAAGGTCAATTCTTGAATTTCAGCTCATAAAATTTACACACACAAAAACAACAAAAAAACAAGTCAAATTTCACACTCTAATGAAAGCCACGATGACACTGAATTAAAAGTGTTATATTTCACTTCTCAATTTATGCACCATTTTATTGAGTCAGTGTGTAATTAGTGGATGGTGGGGTTAGTGGAAATTACGTAATGAACGAATTGAAGGGTATGAATATTTTTCCAGACGCAGACACTACTCAATTCAAAAGTTCAAATTAGTTCTCAACTAATCATACGAATGAATCAATTATTTTAGTCAATTAAGCAGAACATATTCCTATTTGTGTATGTTATAGACTTCAGTGAAAAGTGAATGAGAATCAACAGGCCGAGATAGACGATAGCATTCTTCTTATCGTTAAGAATAAATTCAGAGTAAATTCAATATAGTTCTACCAAAAATATAACAAGCACATCAGTGATGTGGTGCTCATCTGGCATCCAGTAGAGAAATTAAAGCAATTTTTTATTTTCACCAAGGAAACTTTAATGGATAAATACGGTAACATGTGAATCTTTAAATCAACACATGCAGGAAAAGAAGCATTTTCAGTGGTTTTCCAATAAATTTTGCATAGATTAGAAGGACTAATTTTCTGGACAAAATTTCAACATAACCAACATTACACAAAAAAAAGTCTGTGTGCGTTATGTTCCTCTACCAGATTAAAAAAAATCAAAATCGTTCGACAAATGAGGGAGAAGAAGCAAATTTGTGATAGTTGATAATGTTTCATAAATTACCGTAAGAAATATCAAAGACAAAATCTAAAAATTCCGTGCAGCAGTTTAATTCATTTCATGTAGCTCTACACCTCTTCCTGATGAAAAACACACACACCCACTTACACAAAAATTAAAATTGGTTGACAAATAAAGAAAAAACAACACTTTTTGTGATTTTCGAATAAATTTTGCATACATTAACAAAAATAATATTCTTGTCAAAATTTCAAATTTCCTTGTAGAAGTTCAATGAACCCCGTGTAGCTCTATCAGACGAAACAAACAAAAAAAATCTGTTGACAAATTAAGGAGAAGCAAGTTTAAATAAATATTTTTTGCCAACATTTCAGAATTTCAATCAATTCATACACTCTTATGAAAGTTGAGTAAATTTAGTTAGGCAACATTGACCAATTTGTGTAACTCAAACTCATTCAACTGTTGGTCATATTCTGATCAACCATTATGGACAAACTTTATTTATACAGTTGGGTAATCTTGAGCGAACGTTACACGCTTGGTCAATAATTTACCAAATATTGTGTGAGAATTAGTACTTTACCCAATACAGGGAAAACCCATATACGCAAAAATTATATCTATCCATATAATTGGGTAAATCCCAAATAAACTGCACCGATCAATAAGTTTTTGTATCGATCATAATCAAACCAAAGAATTGTTATTTCTGTACTTTTTACATTTATTATTGTATATTCTTATTTTCTCATATTCATACAGTAGGTACAATTTTGTTTCTTCTGACAATGAAAGAAAGAATTATAGATCTAAAACATGTATTTCATACATAGATAGCCCCATTTCCCCTGTAAGATTAAGAAATTGCACCAGTTTCATAACCATGACATTTTAATTGATTTAAACAAAGTAGCAGGTAAGTATAATTATGGTAAGTGAAATAGTTAGGCAGTGATTGTGCAATACATGAGCACCGTTACATTTACTCAGTGGTTGGGCATAGCAGGGCAGAACGATACAGAGTAGCCACGTTACTGATTATCCGATTCATTAGACTAAAAATTTCACACGAATAGCCCAATGTGACTGACATAAGAGTTGGACAGTGTTTGGTTGAGCTGCTAAGCAATTATATGAAAGTATTGTTCTTTTGGGCATTATTTATTGGGCTTTCTAGTTAAAATATTACAAATGAATTGGTAATGGTAAATAGGAGTTGGTAAAATATTGCGTAAAGAGTTGTAAAATGTTGGGTAAAGAGGGTTGGTAATCATTGGGCATTTTATATTAACACTTTAGGTGCTGGGTTGTTTTGGACTTATGTGTACAACCTTTTAAAAATGTACGCTTTCCTATAAAAATCCAGATGCTGTTGATACGAAACATTTTCACACATTTACTTGGTTCAATGTGTCTTCATCTTCATTGGTGGAACTTCAGTGAAGTTTGTTATTCGAATTGAAAAGTATGGAACTGATTGTCTCCTCGGCGTATGTGTGGGCCGATAACACCCAACATGCCCAAAGTGCTAAAGACACTATATAACATTGTGGAAGCCTCATTTTAAAAATTGTCAAACTTTGCTATCTGACATATCTGACAGTATCTGAAAGGACAATTAAACACTCTAGAACACACAAAAGTTTAGACAGTCGTGCTGTCACCAGTAAAATATGAACAGATAAAAATCGGCACATGAATTATTCTCAGGTGAGAAAAATTCTGCCACACAGTACTCTATGGAAGACAACTGGAATGGTTGCTCAATGATTTTCACTTTTTTAAAGCACTTAATGATCATTTTGAATTGAAAATTTTCAGGGCTTCATTTTTAGACCTTATCATGCTTATCAAAGACACTGGTAGCATGAAGAACCATGAAGCTCAGATATTATAACTGGAAACACTGTTATACGATGTCTTTAACCTAATAATTCCATTAGCACACTTTGGGCAAAAACACCAATGTTCACTATTGTAAGGGAATATAGTCACCAACTAATCTAGCTGCACTACTTTATACTAGTAGTAGTTAGTGGCTAGCAATTTCTGCTCTTATATATGAGAGTGACTGCCTAGATTAACGAATTAGATATTACCCCTATTGTAACCATAGAACTTTGGTTAAGAGTTAGTTGAAATTGTGCAGAACTATTTTAAGCATGTTCATTAGATCATTTGCACTTACCCCATCACTTAGATCCAGTATTTATACACTGACTGAGTTCAATGATGCATGTTGTAACCAGAACGAATAAAGTGGGAAATGAAATATAAAACCTTTAATTCAGTGTTATCATGGATATCATTAGAGTGTGGAGTTTGAAAATTGACCTTTGTGACCTCCAAATCGCCAACTATTTTGGATTTGAGTGCCAAGACCATTTCAAATCATCATAACGTCATTGAATTTGAACTCTTTGACCGCTAAAACCCCCAAACCCTAACTTTGAGCAAGCTGTTGGCCAAACTGCCGAAAATGTAATTTTCAAAATGGCTGCCGGTGGCCATTTTGGATTTTTTTTAAAATATATATTTGACAAACTGCTTCCTCTGGAATACGAAGGATACATTTTGAATATTCTAATTGTCCAACACTAAACTCAGTGTAATCAGAGCCTTTCTTATAGCACAGCATTAAGCCTTTACTATGAACTTGAACATTTGACCTTCGTGACCCCCAAAATGGCAGACATCTCGGATTTGAGGGCTAAGACTAGTTCAAATCATCAAATTGACCTCGGATCTAGATTTCTTGACCTCGAAAACCCCAGAATCCATATGTTTAGCAGCGCTGTAGGCCAAACACCCAAAAATGTATTGTTCGAAATGGTCGCTGGCGGCCATTTTGGATTTTTGGGTCTCCTGAATTCCGCCCACACTTTTGCAACTGGCATACCCGCCAAATTTTTGATTTAGACCTTTAGGAAGACAAATCCACTGAGAAACGGACCTTCGCACTTCACGGTCACGGAAGTTCTCCAGATGACCCAACTACGGAGCGTTTGAACGGGGCTCTCATTAAGCCACAACTTCAGTCCTCCACGTGATAATACCAGTGGTCATGTATCTACATCCATGTTGCTTCTAAGTATCGAGAGATAGTAACCCGATACATACTTGTCTTACGGTATATCCGTCATCGATAACACGCTATAATATCACACAGAATGCACGAATAAAATAATACCGTATCCACAAAATTTGTGTCTTCCTCTGCAAAACACGTTTGGTTAAAATTTGCTACATTCAGTGAGCGTGTAATTGCAAACAAAGCACCCAAACATTTGGGTTACTTATATTATTATTGTAACTTCCAACGAATATACTCACTCGGAGATTATTGTCAATATTGTGGACTGAATTAAACCTATATTTCAACGTAATGGTACCATTGAGGTCCACCGTATAGCGGATTGACTGAACACTACTTCTACTTTGACTCAAAAAGTAACGCACATGTGCCGTTTTCTTCACTTTCTCGATTTTCATTTCATTTCATTTCATTTCATTTATTTATTTCGTATTCCAACAAAACAATAGTTCACATGAAAAATATAAACAAGAACGAATCAAAGGAAAATTGTTCAATAATTTGCTAAATAATACATATTCGCAACATACATGCATCACCAATGCTTAGATATCAATTTATTATTACAGAAATACGACGATGCCTATAAAGCTTGCTTGTAGAATTTGTAGCCCCCCCCCCCCCCGAAAAAAAAAAAAAATAGAAAAATAAAAAAAAATAATAATACTATGTACTGGTTTATTTTGTCTTAATATAAATGTGAAATGTTGTGAAGTGTAAAAAGAACCATTCATTTGTATTGATGTATCATCAATACAAGATATTTAAAAATTCATATTTGCAACATAAAACAAAGCGAAGGTATATCGATTAAGATGGTAATATTTTATACAGTGGGCAGACTATCTTCGTTATCTTCAGTCTGAAGCAATGCAACAAAGCGGTGTTTTATTACAAGGACAGCAACGACAATTTCTTTAATGGATACCTAAATAAATGCATAAATGCAGATGTGCGTTAAAGGTATTGGTTAACATTTACCACAGTTAAAAAAAAAATCTGAGCCGCTTGATTCCTCATGATACCAGTGTCTTTGATGAGGTCTAAAAATGAAGCCCTGAAAAAAAATGCATTTCAAAATGATTATTTAGTGCTTTAAAAAAGTGAAAATCGTACGTTGACCAGATTCACTTGCCCATTTCCTCCCATGGACTTACTGCGTGTACACCTAGGTTAATAAAACTCGCCCCGAGTTTTATTGTTTATTTATGTATAACTTGCCATTGGCAGTGTAACTTTCCAAACTTTTGTATTCTAGAGTGTTTATTTGTCCATTTGAACACTACTATGTAGCACAGATATTAAATTTTGACCCTTTTTTTTAATTTGAAGCTCCACAATGTTAGCGTATCACTTTAACTGTAACATATCAAGTAATATTGATTGCATCAAATACTACTGAGTGTTGAACAACGGTTACGTTTCTATTGGGCAACACAAAAGATGTATTGAATATGATTGTTGAAACATGGCATTGATTCACATAGGCATACACATATGTGTCCTCATGTGGGGGCAGTATTGTATTGGACAGCTCTGTTCGCAGTCTCACCGTGACATCACCCCACTATCGTAACCTCGATGGAGCCTACTATAGCTGCTACTGGTATGTAAGGAGTCCGTCGGAAACTACCATACAGGTTCGTTTTATTGATTTCAACTTACGCGGTAATGCAAACGTACAGGTATGGAATGGTCCGTCTAATTCGTCTCCACGAGTACTGTACGCTAGAGCCGGGTCTACCCCGCCAGATCCTGTGACATCTACCAGTAACGTCACGACCATCTACTACCACACAAATTGGCAGACGTCTGGACGTGGAGCGAAGTTTGTTTTCAACGCGATATTCGGAGGTTTGTACCATGGGTCACAATATCGTTTTCAGGATCGCATTGAAGTCATCTAGTACTCGACCTGAGAAAGGGAATTAACGTTCATCTATGTGTATGCTGTATGACGATATTTTCGTAGTATAGTGTTTATGATTTCACTCTTGATATGCGAATTCCTTTGGCAGTTAAAACCCGTTCACAGTAAATGGTCCGATTACTGACAAAATGTCATACACCATAATGTGAATTGGGCTAATTCAAATATAATTCAATGCATGGTAGCGGCAGTAATCGGAACGCCGAGATATTCTGGCGTCTTAGCTTACCATACCGGACAAACCGCGATGACAATGGATACATAGTTCGCATCATCTTCCTGATGAAAGCGAGGGCATTCCAGCCCTTTTGTCAATGCGGTTTGTCCGGTATGGCAAGCTGAGACGCCAGAATATCTCGGCGTTCCAATGACTGCTGCTGTTAAAAAAATTGGCAAATTTGGGAAATTGCATTGCCTCCAAAAAAAAAAGCCCCTGGAATTAAAACGCCTTACTCAAAATCAATGATCTTGGTATCATTTTATTGCAATAAGAATGGTCTATTCAAAGAAATAAAGATTAATGTCATTTTGCCGATAATGGTGAAGAAATTGGCGATCATACTCGTAGCATTCTTTCCGGGCCACCCTGTATACCAGCAGCACCAATAGCCAGTTCCGTCAAGATTACGAGAGGTGTGATGTCAATGTGAGACTGCGAATAGAGCGGTCCAATACAATATTGGCGCCGCAAGAAGACACCACATCGATTGGTTCCCATATCTGCGCATCTGTTAGAATTATGCAAAATATATATGTGAATGCAAGTCCTCTTACTTTCTTCTAGTAGGTTATGACATTTAAAATGATGATAATGTTGTCTGAATACAAACATAAACAGCGATTCACGCTCAGTTGTAATCAATTTGATAATATCGAATATTTCACCAACAAAGGCTAATCCTTATAAACCCACTACATGCAAGACACTGTAGCCTGGTTATAGACATGAAATGTGATTGCTTCTGGCCAGAAATCATATGATGTAAACTCAGACATAAAATAGAATTTGATGACATGTCTTCATCAATGCTACCGCGATGAACTTAACATGCATGGTAGGCTATAACGTTTATCTTTTGTATGATCTTGTTCCATTCCATTGAATATGTAGTATTGTTTTCACAATGACTATGTGCTAAATCGTTGTTTTTTATATACGGTTGCAAGATTAAAAACTCAACTATTGTTACTTCTTCTCACCTGATTTACTGACACCAGCAAGGAATCCCCGTCCGTTTGCAGTGTTAAGGTCAGTAAGCGCTAACGTCATTCCTCCTCGTGATGTCACCAATGGTGATATATCTGCATCTATATTACCTCCAAGTATCGAGAGACGGTAGGTGCTAGAGGTCGATGACGGATGGTTATTGATGTAAAGACGTTCCCTGATGTAGTAGTTTCCCGTGTCTGCGGCCTGTACGCCCCTGACAGTCAGTCGAACCTGCTTGCCCAACGAGATTTTCTACCACAAACGGATTTAGCAAATTAAAATTTGTTGAGAATATCGTGGGCTGAATGAAATTTTTGACACGAAATGATTTTATGTTATATTTCACTTTGCTGATCTGAGCCAAAGGCTCAAATGATTTCAAATTCAGATTTCATATTTTATTGTCCAAAATCAATGACAATTTAGTTTGTTTACATGGATAGAACGATATAACAATATAACAACAATACAAATACAAATACAAACAATATTAAATACAAAATACATTATACAAAATACATTATACAAAATATATACATTCGTACTTTAAGGAGCATTTGATAGTGTGAGTGTGAGGCTGCGCTAGTTTTTAGATGTGTAATTGTGTATGTGTGTGTGTATGTGTGTGTGTATGTGTGTGTGTGTGTGTTTGTGTTTGAGTGGTGTGTATGCGTGTGTATGTGTGTGTGAGAGCGTTTGTGTATATGTGTGTGTATTCGTGTGTGTGATATGTGGGTGGTGTGTGCGTGTTTGTTTGTTTGTTGTGTGTGTGTGTGTGTGTGTGTGTGTGTGCGCGCGCGCGTTCTATTGGATAAAAGATACAACAGCAGCTAGATGAATAGATTAGATTAGATTATAATAGATTAGAAATGTGTGTCAATTCATTGGGGCCCGGATGAGTTGAGTTCCGTAGTAACACTGTGTATATAATACTGTATACAAATTAACTTTGGGTTCGGAGAAGTGCGATTTCTTCGTTGTTAACTTTTCCATAATTACAATTATTCTACAGAACATATTAACGTTAATACTGGGAGGCTTTGTGTCAATAGTTTCATCTAAGCAAATTCTTGTTGGTAAAATAAATAAATCAAACATGTGTGTCAAATGAAGAAAATATTACTTCCACTGCACTTACAACAATCCCCCATCCTTTAGAATTTACTTAATTGTAACCCTCTCCCCATTCAACATTCTAATAGAACTGGGAACAAAAGAGTCAAGTAGCCTTGAAGTTCTACATCGCATGGATCTGAATCTCATTCCAGACCTAAGCATCTTGTAGTTACTGTTAAGTGGGTGAAGGCAATTACTAACAATCGATTTCGACTTCTGTACAATTCTATCCTTACAATGAGCTATTGCGATCGCTTTTTGCCCGTCGATCCAGAAATAATTTAGCTAAGTCAGTGTGTGTGTAGATACCTCTATATGTGATGAATTATGGCAATGGCCAGGCAGTCCCCGTTTGGCTTGGGGGTGGGGGGGGTCTTATGAAAATAATTCACATTAAAGCCAAGTTTAGTTTTGGGGATTTTTTTGTTATTTGAAAGGGCTTTATGCCCCAAAGTCATAACCCTGCATAATATTTCTGAATGTCTTTAGTTTTTTTTTAGTTAATTAATCGAAAAATCTCGGGGGGACCTCCCAAAATTTTACATTATAGCATCCAAAGGGTTAAAAAGGCTTTAAGGCTACATGTGTTATACGTCATCTTAAAGAGCAGACTCGGCTCTTTCAGATGAGTTATACCTCATATAACCTGTTTTTGTCTTTGTTTTTTAATTTCTTATTTTTTTATTAATTAATGAAAAATGTCGGGGGGGGACCCCCAACATTTTTGGCTATATTTTACATTATAGCATCCAAAGGGTTAAAAAGGTTTTAAAGTAACATGTGTTATACCTCATCTGAAAGAGCTGCGTCTGTGACATTGTGGGGCTCCCCGAGATTTTTCAATAATTAATTTAAAAAAAACCCAAAGACATTCAGAATCTATTATTGCAGGGTTATGACTTTGGGGCATAAAGCTTTCAAATAACAAATCCCCAAAACTAAACTTGGGCTTTAACATTATTGTCTTTAAACCACGTCAATGGATTTAACCCAAACGTCGTGGAAGTGATCCATTGGAGGAGGGGATTGATAGTTACTGAAATGGTACACCTGGTCCCCAAGGGGGCCTATAGGGGGCATGGCTCGTACAGGTTAAAACTAGATAACTTTCTAACAACAAGCACATTTGAAGAGTTTATTTCCAAAAGGGGGTAGATCCACTTTTCACCGTTCTGAGAAAAATAAGGTTTTCTAATTTAGACATATTGCATAGTTTCTGCGTAAAACCAACTTGACGCTAAAAAGTACCCCACAATTCGAATGTAAAACCACACTTCAAAAAAATCTGTGAGTTTTCAATTTTTAAAAAAAATTGCTTTTATTTTTATTTTTTTGGATCTACCCCCTTTTGGAAATAAACTAAATGGATGTTCCCCATTTTGAAAGTAAAAGTAATTTTTAGTTGTCATTTTTACAACTTTTAGCTTGAATTTCACCTTCTTATTTGTGTTATGTTATAGAGCTGCTAAAATTATATGGATTTTGACAGAAAAATAAAATTTGATAAAAAATGGATGTACCCCCTTTTGGAAACAAACTCTAGTTTATTTCCAAAAGGGGGTAGATCCAATACCATTCTAAGCAAAATGAATTTATCAAATTAATCCACATTGCAAGGTTTCCGAGTAAAACCAACTGAGCCAAACAAAGAACCCCACAATGCAAATGTAAAACCACACTTACAAAAAATATGTGACTTATCATTTATTTTATTTGAATTTTCTTAATTTTTATGTGTTGGATCTACCCCCTTTTGGAAATAAACTGAAATGGATCTACCCCCTTTTGGAAATAAAGTCCTTTTTATTGCCCATTTTTTACCACTTTTTGGTGGGAATTTCAACTTTTCGTTTGTGTTATCTGATAGAGCTACTAAAATTGTATAGATTGATGTAAAAAAGTCACATTCGATGAAAAATGGATCTACCCCCTTTTGGAAATAAGCTCTTCATTTGTATTAACTTGGATAGTAGATGTGTAACAGGGACATTTACTATTTGGGGGTCAAACATCGCATATTTAAGTCAAAGATCAAATGAGGTCAAATGCTGAATATGATGAAATTGATGAAATAATGAATATTCCTGCAATTTAGTAGGGGGGAGGGGGGCAATGTAAAATTGTGTGAAGTTCATGTTAATTATTGACAACATGTATTAACGTATTCTACTTGGTCTGACTATTCAGAAAAATCATGTTGCCATTTTTTAGTTGACCTTTGGTGACCTTGACAAAAGGTCATATTTCAAAGTGGGCAAACGTCGTCCAAAGTATGTCAACCTTGGTATCAAAATGTGGCAAATTTCACACTGAGGAAGTTTTAAAACATTCATTTTGTTATTTGACTTTTCGTTTTTTTTATTAGCAAAAAACCTAATTACAGACATTAATTTGCATAAATTTGCTTGTATTCAGACTAGTCCAATCAAAAGACCACGGAACCATCTTTTGTAATTTTTTTACACGGATTCTAATAAAAATTTGAGGGTGCTGATTCTAAATTTGATGAGTGCCAGACTCAAAACATTGATCATTTTTTGGAAAAACACAAAAAATCAAAATGGCCGCCAAAATTATTGAAAAGGGGACTATGGTCACATTAGCGTACATATTTCAGTCATTATTTTCAACGTTTACACGTTTCATTGATGGATTCTAGTCAATTTGAGTGTGCTTATTCCAAATCCTATTGATGTCAGATGCGAAACCTTCAACGTTTTTGTAAAACAGTACAAAATCAAAATGGCTGCCGAAACCACTAAAAAGTCTGCGAAAGTCCCATTACCGTCCAAATTTTTGTCATCTGTTTCAATGTATATGTTTAATTTTGATGGATTCTAGTCAATTTATCAGTGCTGATTCCAAATCAGGTGGGTGCCGAACAAACAACCTCGGGTGTTTTCGTAGAAATGCCAAAATTCATAATGGCTGCCTAGACCCTGATAAAACCCGATATATTGGCCCCTATTAAAATGCATGTTTAAATCAAATGTGGACATATTATTTTTTTTTTGATGGAATCTAATCACTTGAGGGTGCTGCCTCAAAATTGAAGGAAGTCGGAAGAAGAAAAAAATGTGATTTTTTTACACTCCATATGTTGAAAACGACGACTTAAATGCGTGCGGTACTAAGAGCCTTTTTAAGGGTTTTAGCAGCCATTTTGATATTTGTATTTCTACATAAACGCTCAATATTTTGAGTCTGGCACTCATCAGATTTGGATTCAGCACCCTTAAATTGACTAGAATCCGTCAAAAAATTACAAAAGATGATTCTGTGGTCTCTAGATTGGACTTGTCTGAATACAGGCAAACTTATGCAAATTAATGTCTGTAATTAGGTTTTTTTGCAAGTAACAAAAACACGAAAAGTCAAATAGCAAAATTAATGTCGCTATACTTGCTCCTTGTAAAATTTGCCACATTTTGATATCAAGGTCGATATACTTTGGACGATGTTTGACCACTTTAAACTTTGACCTTGTGTCAAGGTCATCGAAGGTCAACTAAAGAATGGCAACATGGTTTTTCTGAATCGTCAGACCCAGTAGAATACGTTTATACATGTTGCTAACAATTAACATGAACTTTATAAAATCACTATTTTTATAACATAGGCCCCTCCACTAATTTTCTAATGTGGTCGGTATCAGCTTATTTGTAACTAACTTGGATGAGAGGCGCACAACATGTATAGGGACCTCAATGTTAAATTGGGGTCAAAGAATATGTCAATGGTCAAATTTTAACATTAAGGGCAAGTCATATTATTGCTGTCACCTTGTTTATGCAAATATAAAATTGAATATTTGTCCCTCCTGCTATAATGACGGTCAACTGGTCAAGATTAACAGTTAACCAGAGAATCACATTTAACTATCTAAATACACAGCGGCACACACAGACACACAACATAAAAAAAATTACAAGTTGAAAGGTGTTTTGTCAGCATCGAGAAGTAAACTATTAGAATGTTGTAGACGAATAATTCATTGACACAAGCAGTGGTTCAGATCTTGAAATTAATGCTCTGCCATGCAAGCATTAGTGGTAATGACAGTTTGCTAGTAATCAGAAGTTCGTTGGCTCGAATATCCACCACCGATATATATATATATATAACATTTATATATTATATATATATATTATATATATTATATATAGTCTGCTTGTATCTGTCTATCTTAATGTAGAGTGCTCAATACTGTAGAAGCAGAGCGTAGTATACATATAAGACTACACAGACTACACAGACTACAAGATTCTTGTAGTCTGTGTAGTCTGATATGCATATATTATATTTATTAACTCCTTAGTTCATATTTAAGTGATAGGCTAACATTGTGGAGCTTCAATTTACAAAATTGTCAAACTTTGGTATCTAAGCTACATAGTAGTGTTCAAATGGACAAATAAACACCCTAGAATACAAAAGTTTGGAAAGTTACACTGCCAATGGCAAATTATACAAGAATAAACAATAAAACTCGGGGCGAGTTTTATTAACCTATGTGAACACACAGTAAGTCTATGGGAGGAAATGGGCAAGTGAATCTGGTCAACTTACGATTTTCACTTTTTTAAAGCACTAAATAATCATTTTGAAATACAATTTGTTCAGGTCTTTATTTTTAGATCTCATCAAAAACACTGGTAGCATGGGGAATCATGCGGCTCAGATTTTTTTTAACTGTGAGTTTGATGCTGCAAATAAACTTCTTTAATGTTTGATTCTGCAGTAAGAGTTCTTAAAGGAAACCGGGGAGGAATGGCTACCTTTAGTTTTAGAACAACATGTGTGGAGAGTCAAATTTCATAATTGGCACACTTTTTTCGTTTGTATCGGGGATTTAAAACAATCCCCGTAACAAATGAAAACAAAATCCGAAAAATGTTAACACTTAACAGCCCTACTACGTGTATGTATCCATTTGTAGTTTTGTGTATTGTACTTTACTGCTGTGTTTACGTTTTAAGTATAAACCCGACGACATTTGTGTGTGTGTTTTTACAGACATATGCATTGCCCCTTATTATCTGAATATTTAAACAAAACCATGATGTAGGCCTACATACATTTACCATTTAAATCACAATTTCAACATGAAATTGAAAAAAGTTACTCCTTTTTATTGAAGAATTTCGCTTGCTATTCAACTAATATTAACACCTTTTTAGACCCATCACACACTGCATAAATTATAAATCTGTCATTATTAGAAATAAGGGCCCCTTCAATCAAGTATGGTTCATATGTTTTAATGTATCATTGTAATTATTGTAATGTAATACAGTTAAGACTGTATTTGTTTGAAGTAAGAAGGGAATACTGTGAAAACACAGTTTAACTACTAGAAGTAAATTTAAGACTGCTATTATACACACACGTTCATTGCTTAGTTGGCTTGACCGATATCTTGAATATAGTTACAAAAAATGAATTTTTATCCATGGTACAAACCTACGAATATCGCATTGAGGACAAACTTCGCTCCACGTCCGGATGTTTGCATATGTGAGTAGTAGTAGATTGTTGTGATGTTACTGGTAGATGTCACAGGATCTGGCGGGGTCGACCCAGCTGTAGCGTACAGTACTTGTGGAGACGATCGAGACGGACCATTCCATACCTTTACGTATGCTCCTCCGCGTATATCGAAATCAATGAATTGAACCCGAATAGTAGTATCTGAAGGGCTTCTTACATACCAGTGACACTCATAGCGGGCTCCGTCCAGATTAGGATAGTGCGGTGATGTCAATGTGAGACTTCGAACAGAGCTGTCTAAAACAATATTTCCGCCGCATGAGGACACCACATCGATTTGTTCCCATATTTGTGCATCTGTTAAAAAAGGTAATATGTACGTGTCATATCTTTTTATTTTATTCTGCTAACGTCATCACATTCAAATTATTGGCTGAGTCTTCTGAAAATTAATGCAAACGGTGTTTCACGCTAATTCGAAACCGAGTTGAAAGTGCTGAATCAATTGCCAGCAGTTCTTACCTGGGTATACCCATTTATCACGGTATTGTGGCCGGCTTATATAGAAGTTGATTGCTTCTGGTTTAAATCAATATGCTGAGTTAACCCATTTTTTTTTTATATACAATCTTTCATTCTGCTCATCAAAAAACTAGTCAATCGCACGAAATGAAAATAGAGGCAGGGCATTTGGTGTACTTTTTGCTGCTTTTCTTGAAATTTTTCTTTGTACTAGAAATTTGCTTCTTTTCTCAGGTTGTACAAGGTTCAGTGTTGTTGTTGTTGTTGTTGTTGTTGTTTTTTTTATTTTTTTTTTTTTTGGGGGGGGGGTTTGCATGCTCCTTAAATGTCCACAAAAAGGGTTTAAAACAAGTAGGCTATTCATAATATTCGTTGCTTTATGAAGCTCAGTGCTTTGGGAAACATCCGACCACAACAATATTAAATATTGAATAGTACAATCCTATATTTCGTATAATTATTGTCCCTGTTTGTTCACCTCACCTGATATGCTGACATGGGCAAGGAATCCACGTCCACTTGCACTGTTGCGGTCATCTAGCCTAAATGTCAGTCCTCCGCGTGATGACACCAGTGGAGATATATCGATATCTACATTGCCTGAAACTACAGCTAGATAGTAGCTGGCACCGGTAGTTGATGGATGGTCATAGATCCAAACAAGTTCACTGGTTTGCCAGTTTCCCGTTTCTACTGTCTGTACGTCCCTCAGAGTCAGTCGAACCTGCTAATTCACCGAGCTTGTTACATATCACTAACAACGGATTTAATCACTGGAAGATTATTTACAATATAGTGCATTCGCCGACTGAAATGTTTGGTAATGAATGACTCCAGGCACGGTATTTTGAAAGGGGGGTAACTTACTTTTTCTGTAGTATTTATTTTCACTTTCCCTCAAAAAAAAACAACAACAAAAAACATTAATCGAAAAAAAGAAGTCAACAACGCGACTCTGCTGTTCTTCAGGGGTGGGGATATATTTGGGTGTGTTTTCGTTTACGGCTCATAGCTATTACTTTTTCCAGTACTGTCTATAACAACTTCTAGGACTAGATTAAGAGCTTAAATTTTAAGGTGGACTATAGTGTGTGTTTTTCATCTCTAAGATTGACAGCATCAATTAAGTTTTGGTCTCTTTTGTTTTGTTTTTGTTTGTTTTTTGCTATAAAAAGTGTGAGATGGAATGAGAAGATGACGGAAGATGATCACGTTGGACAATTTTATTTGTAATAAGTGTCTCTTATTTTCTTGTCAAGACTACACTGTCAGAAGCCGACATAACTAAAAATATAAAGATATTCCACACAGTGGAGAGCGAAGAACCTCTTAACCTTTCATTGGCAGTTATTTCTTCCTTTTACGCAGTTGGTACGCTGTACCAAAAATTAAGGCCACGAAACACAACTTCAATGCCCGAATACACACAAAAACCTTAGCCAAATACAGACATAGACTCACTTGTGTAACAGGCAGATGATTGCAGAATTAATGGCCTAAGAATAATCTCCTCCGAAATAGTTAAATCAATACCTGATTAGAAACAGGACTGATTTGTAGCGATTGAATAAAACTGAAATGTATCAGCGTTCTATGCTAATACAGCCCTCTGTTTCCATTATTGAACTCATTTTGAGAGCATTATAATTGGAATGCATAGCAGTGTTGGAGGTCTCGAGACTGGTCATGGTCTCGATACCAGTCTTGACACCCCTTTGCTTGGTCTTGGTCTTGGTCTCGGTCTCGGTCTTGAGCCCTCTAGTCTTAGTCAAGGACCGTCTCGAGCCTTCTGGTCTCGGATTTTTCAGTCGAGACCAGCCTGAGACCAGCAAATAAAATATGGTTCTACATAAAATATTTATTGTTGCCCATCTACAAACTGCAATTTTGCGGCATGTAATTTAAGCAACCATGCCAGTCAGACATGCAATATAATATTTCATAGGGAGTTCACGCTCATACACTGTCGTTTAAGCACAGACATGCATCACCAATGGTGGGTTCTCTGATACATTATATATTGGCCGTTCCTTTTAAAATTGAATATATAGAGGTAATAAATAAAAGAAAGAAAGAACGCAAGTTATGGAGATACAAAAAGAGAAAGTAAAAGCAAGGAATGAAAAGGTCAGCAAAGAAATACAGAAAGGAAGCAAAAAGGGAGATCAGAAGAACAGAAAATCAAAATAAAGAGGGAAGAAGAAAATGAAAGAAAGAAGACTGAAAAATAAAGAAACACAGAAAAAGAAGATAAAAGAAGGAAGAAAGAGAAAAAGGTATATAGAATGAAAGAAAAAGGGAGGAATAAATGAAAGATTACAAAGGGATGAAAAAGAAAGAAAAAGAATGAATGAAAGACAGATAAATGAAGTAAGAGAAAATGGAAAAAAAGATAGAAGGTAAGAAAATAAGAAAGAAGAATGATAAAAAATAACATACACAAATTAAAGAAATGAGATTTTTAATTGCAGTTTGATTTTTTTGTCTGATCTGATTGCAGTAGCTTAGGCAAATGTGCTCATGGAAAAATGTATTTTTTTTCATTTAAAAAAGGTTTCTCGGTCCTTTGGGCAGTTCGGCCGTTACATGGCAAAAGGGTGTATCTGCAAAATACACATTCCTAGAAAATCACTTTGAAGTTTCAGCTTTTACCTTTTTGTGAAAACAGACATTTTCAAAGTTGATTTTTGTTTCATTTGGTAGATTATCATTTAAATTATTTTTCTATACAATTTTAATAATATCTAATTATATATTTTCTTCAAAATAAGCATTTTTGTGTAGATACAGCATTCTGGCAAAATATTCCACTATCCACACTCGTCCCGCGATCATGGTAAAAGGATGTATCTGCACTTACATCATATCGTTTCTATTGTGGTATCATGGCAAAAGGGTGTATCTGCAGATACACCATTCGATTTG
>JZLH01S0402318.1:9058-30226 GCA_001188425.1 Eucidaris tribuloides | reverse complement strand
AGCTCGCGGTAACTCGCCATACTCGAGACTACAACTCGGCTAAGTGGGAACGTAGCTTAAGAGTCACACATTGACATCACCGCACTATCGTAATCTCGACGGAGCCTATTATCATTGCTGGTGGTATGTAAGGAGCCCGACGGATACTACCATTCGGGTTCAGTTCAATGATTTCGATATACGGGGTTCGGCAGAGGTACAGGTATGGAATGGTCCGTCTAATTCTTCTCCACGAGTACTGTACGCTAAAGCCAGGTCAACCCCGCCAAATCCGGTGACATATACCAGTAACACCACGACCAACTATTACTGGTCAGATTGGCAGACGTCTGGACGTGAAGCAAAGTTTGTTCTCAACGAGATATTCAGAGGTTTGTACCATGGGTAAAACTGTACTTTTATATTACCGTTTATTCACTGATTCAGGAGTCCGTTTACCAAATTCAGCAAAGAAGTTTATTTGTACATGAATATAATATAAACTTTAATTATGGGGTAAAACTTCATTACTAAGTACTTCCTTTCACTTCGAACAAATACAGGCTTAACTGTGTGGTGCAGCTTTTCATTATCAATGAGTAGGCGTAATTTAGGCCTTATAATCATGATAACTACATTTATCAACATTAATACCTTACTTATGGTAATTATCTTCGTATTTTTGTATTTTTTTTTTACTTTATTCATTTATTTTTTTTCTATTTTTTTTTTTGGTTTCTGCTTGTATAGGCATGATAAGGGCCTACGTTGGCCGAAAGCTTGGCTGAATAAAGGAATATTTTGAGAGTTACTTCTCATTTTAGTTTTTTTTTTACGCCTATATTGCCGGTGGAGATTCAACGCTCCTGATTACTAACAAACTGGCATTACCATTAGCCCACAAAGAATACCTGCAGACCAGAGGGTAAAGTTCAGGTTCTAAAACACGACTTGTGCGATTTATGCCTTTGCAATGCTGTGCATTCAAAATTTTAAAGCCATAGGCTAAAAATGACCACAGTTTGATTTAAAAAAAAAAGAATGTGAGCTACGATATCCTCCATGGCATGCTCCAAGTGTCTTTGATAAGGTCTAAAAGTGCAGCCCTTAAAAATTTGTATTTCAAAATGATGATTTAGTGAAAATCTACAAGCACTCATATTGACCGGATTCACCTGCCCATTTCCTCCCATAGACATTCTGTGTGCAGATCTAGGCTATTGTATCCTTCACCGGAGTAGAGATTGATTATTCATGCATATCTTGCCAGTGGCAGCATGACTTTCCAAACTTTGTATTGTACGGTATCTATTTGTCCATTCAAATACTTCTATGCAGCTCACATATCAAAGTTTGACATAGTTTTTTTTTTCAATTGAGCCCCCCCCTCCAGAATGGGGTTCTATTATTTTAAATGCGAATCTTTGTTCGTATCTGTTATTTCCTGACCGCGATTGTTTGGCCATCCAAATATTTACATAGAATTATGACCTTCACAGGAGGGAGGGGCAGAATAACTTACAAACCTTACTAACTTTTCTGTCATAGTGTTCTGTGTTGAAATTCCATGATATTAATCTTTTTTAACTCATTTTATTTGAATAATGCTCATTTTGTTATGTATATGTGACTTTTCTATATCCCGAGTCCCCTTTGAAAAGCAGTCCTCGATATTGAAAGGATTATCCTGGTCAGATAAGCCATGAACTAAATTAAGTATGTTACTTTATACCAATTTATAGAAGCCACCACAAGTGCTATTTTTTCTCCATATTCCATTTATTCTGATTCTGATTGTTTTATCTTTTTAATTAGAAGCTGGATTAAGAACTTAATATCTACAAAAAATTTAAAACTTCATAGCATGTGTTTATTCATTCAAATTTAGACAATGGAACACAAACAACACACACACACACACACACACTGTGTGTCTCTTTTATATCACACTGGATTTCAATTTTGTTTGTTCAAAGTTATCAGGCGTGGATTTTTGTCTCACGTGTAAGCACAGAATTACAAAAGCATTAGCCATGCTAATTAAAAAATTCTGAAATCACAAAAACAATGAAGTTTTTTTTCTAAATTTTCAGTGAATGATGATTGTATCTCTTTTATCAGACATAATGTGGCTCAAGCTTTAAAGTCTACCAAAACTGTGGAATGATGTATTTTTTTTTCAAAATTACCAATTCTGCTCATTCTCCTTTGAATGTACGCTTTTACTACTATTAACTCTAAATTGGCTCATCAAATCGCAATACCTTGCTAAGGGCAATTGGAATGCCATATTTCAAATCTTGTGTATAAAAGTTAGTTGAAAGTAAATTTTCTAAATCTTGCTATTTATTATCGCCATTCCTAAGACACACATTGTATCCTGCAAAACAATGTCTACGCGTGTATCGGTTATTAATCTTGATAGTATCATCACTATTGATTGATTTCAAGCATATTATGGTTGGCAGCAGATATTATAATAATTTCAGACGAATGGCTCCTGAACCGACCCAACAATGATTAGGTAAACTTAAGTATTTTTAGCAAAAGAATAAATTAATGCACGTAAATGTGTAAGTGTATTGTATCTTTTAGAATGTTTTAAATTATTCTTGAATAAACCCAATCTACATATGCTATATGGCGTTTTGTCAGTAATCTGATCATTTAAGGAAAATGGCTTTTAATCGCCAAATGAAGAGTAAAATCATAAACACCGTACTTCGAAAATATCATCATACAGCAATACACGTAGGTAAACGTTAATTTGTTTACTCAGGTTGAGTACTAGATTACTTCAATGCGATGAAAACGACATTGTGAGTCCCCATGGTACAAACCTCCGAATATCACATGGAAGACAAACTTTGCTCCACGTCCAGACGTCTGCGAACCCGAGTAGTAGTGAATGGTCGTGGCGTTACTGGTAGATGTCACGGGATTTGGCGGGGTCGACCCGGCTGTAGCAAGCAGTACTCGTGGAGACGAACTAGACGGACCATTCCATGCCTGTACGTTTGCTGAACCGCGTATATCGAAATCTTTGAACTGAACCTGAATAGTAGTATCTGAAGGGCTCCTCACATACCACCAGCACTGATAGTAGGCTCCGTCGAGATTACGATAATGGGGTGTTGTCAATGTCAGACTTCGAACAGAGCTTTCCAATAAAATACTGCCGCCGCATGAAGACACCACATCGGTTGGTTCCCTGGTCAGTGCGTCTGTGTGAAATATGGAAAGTTATGTGTATGCGAATCAGTGCCATACTAACTTTCTTAATGTTTTCAACTGTCATATTCAATACGTCGATTAAGTACAATGTTGCTCTGAATGTTATTGTTAATGCCGCTATATTATTTACTTTCTCGTGTTTATGTACTTCAATCTGCCAATGTACCCATGTGTATGCATTATTTTATATTATGTTATATTTTATTGGAAATGAATGAAACGAAACGTTGCATGACAATCACATATTGATTATCAGGAAATTGTGGTACAAATGCAACCTGGTTGTTTCCGAGTACCAATAGTATCAAGTCGTAATATATTGCAGCAGGTAAACTGTGACCAGCCAGAGGCTTAAATTAGTTAAAGCAATTGACTTTCCATTGAACTGTTCGCAACATTTTAAAATTTATAGCTCCGTTCCAGAGACAATGTTGTACCTGTGACTCTGTACAAGATTCTTTAAAACCTGTATAAAAATATCCCTAACAAATTTTGGAAAATAACGAATTTCTAATTGATATATTTCGCAAACATTTTCCTTACGTATATGAGGATTTGACCTAAGAGGTAGAGCTTCCATAATGTTTATGCTTGTTTTGCTCTTGTTTATATTCCTTACAAACACAATACTTTAGTTACCAGAAGATGCTAGATTAGCCACTCTTTATATACGGCTGCTATCTTCAAAACTCAGTCATTTTTCGTTCACCTTACCTAAAATACTGACATCAGCAAGGAATCCCCGTCCGTTGGCACCACTGTTGTTGTCAACAAGATTCAACGTCAGTGCACCACGTGATGACACGAGTGGTGATATATCAACATCTATATTGCTTCCAAGTACTGAGAGACGGTAGCTGGTAGAGGTTGAGGATGGGTGGTCAAAGATGATAACATATTCACTGGTACGCCAGTTTCCCGTGTGTACTGTCTGTACGTCCGTCACAGTCAGTCGAACCTGCTTGAAAAATGAGCTTGTTACATGCCAGCGCCAACAGATTTATCCACTTGGAGATTATTGACAATATTGTGTGCTGAATGAAAAGTAGAATGAAAGGACTTAATATAATAACAGTACAGTGTATATTAAAATCTACTGAACAGAAAGGTGAAAAAAATTGCACTAAATATGCCCGGCTCTTCTTTGTGAGGTTGTGTGTGTGGGGTGGGGGGGGGGGCGGGGGTGACCAATGCATGTATGTTCATTAACGTTGGCCTAAGGGTGTGAGCAAACCTTGTTTCATTATAATCAGTCCAATGTAACCATTTAGGTTCTTTAGATATAGAGAGGGTGTACGGATGAACTTGACCTATCGGTTCGCCCCACCCCCCCAAAAAAAAAATAAACCTCCTTCACCCTTCAGGATGGAGTTCATTTGGCTTCCACATCTCTGACACTTGTTGATATTGAATATGCTTTTTTTTTCTTGGTAATCTATGAAAAATGCCCCCAAAAAACCTACGAGAAATTCTGGGAAATCTGAAATGTAAATAGTGTTATAGATTTTTTTTTCCAGATTTATTCCGTTGCAAAACCAATTTGCCTATTAGTGGCGGTAGTAATGCCAAGAAATTACCTCATAGATCATTGAATTTTATTCGCGTGAATCTACGTGAGGACACAACCAGCCATTGCCCCCTTTCCTTTCCGCGACTGCAATATGACGGACAATATTGCCATAGATATACACGCCTTCTTTATAAGTTTTATTATCCTTCAAACTGTCAAAAGAACCAATTTTATCGCCGTTTGTTCTGTACTTGTAGTTAACTTAACCTGGAGATTCTTCATTACAGTGGTAAATTAATGATAACCTAACTACTCCGCCATAGTATGGTGTGCATACACCCTCATTCATTGGAACATTGGATATGGATATATTGAGGATGGGACGGGTAATAATATGTGACCTGTCACCACAAATCGATTAATAAGTCGCAATTGTTTTCGAATCATTCCATCACAGTGCACTTCTGTTTCAACTGCCCAATGTTCGTTAACCAGAATTTATCTGCATTTTCATCGATAATACCGTTTGGTTTCATATTGTATAATTGTATCACGTGCAAGAAATTTTAATCCTTAATAAACCTACTAAATTTGTGAAAGTTGACGGAATGATATTGGTATTGTTTGGGGAAGATGCATGCTTATAAGAAAGAAGAGTGACGTGTATATGGTATAAACAGAATTTAGCAATACGGTCGATTCAGATTTTTCTTAAAATGTTACAGCTGGTAGTATTGTAATTATTTATATCATAAGTATCGATATACTTATATAGTAGTAGTAGTAGTAGTAGTAGTAGTAGTAGTAGTAGCTGTAGTAGTGATCATGGCGATAATATCAATCACTACTCAGGCAAAAAAAAATATTAATCTTGTTTTATAAATGTATACATGGTTAACCAAAAAATGCCCCTTTTATTATGTATATACATAGAAGTGCACAACATTAAAGAAAAATCCTAAGTATAGTCGGTCGGGATCAGCACATCGTACTTTCTGTGGACATCACTGTAACCCAAGTATTTCTTGTCAGACATATAAGCAGGAGATAAGTGACTTTTCCGGAGCTATTTCCAAAGCATAAGTACCACTTTAATAAACAAACAAATACACTGTCGATATACGGTAATTGAAACGAGCCCCACTCACCCCATCTTTATCATCTTATTATCTGTTATAATTATAATGATCATATTTCATGGTTGAATTAAGTGCTATTAAAAACATCTGCCATCACAACTTCTAAGTCAAAAGTAGCACTTACCCATCCCATTCATAATACTCTAAAGAATGAGTTCGAGAATATTATAAAGGGCTGAAGTGATATTGGAAGTTGATACATATCTGTTTTATTCAGTCACTGTAAATCAGTCGTGTTTCTAGTTGGGTGTTCATGAATTAATGGGAAGGAGATAGATACCGGCCTACATTAGCCGTAAGAATACTGATTGCGTTCTTTTATGAAACTGGATGACTGCATTTCTTTGAATAATGCCTTAACTTTGCAATCATATCCCCGTTTTATTAGTGAGTCTACGCCTGTATTTGTTTGGGGTTATCGCACGTATTCGTGCATTGAATGTAGGCACACTAAATGGCGTTCTTTTTTTTTCTCTGTACAATGTTAATTTTATAGCCTTCATTTTTTGCACAGTGTACGCACTGCGTAAAAGCAGGAAGTAGTTGTCAATGAATTAACAGATTCATCAACATCCATCGTGTGGAATATTGTAATACCTTAGGTTTTGGACGGCGTCTGGCAGTGTGACCTAGTTTTAAAAAATAAGAGAAACCTTTTTTTTTTATGAAGGATGTTTAATGTGATCAACTTTTATTGTGTTCTCATTGCATCTCATACTAACATGACTAAGAGCAAGAATTAGAAAACGCAAAATTCCAAATTTGTATTGATGCTGCCAGTCTTATAGAGGTAAACAAAACGCACAATATACATGTACAGTCTACCTTGAAAGATAAGGTTCGTGTTTTTTTTTTCTCCTCGTAGTTTACTAGTTGTTATAGACAATATTGATAAAATGTACCAAGTAATATCCATGAGCCTTAACGAAAACTTATCATCCAATATACAGGGAGGTGATATGCACCCCCCTTACTCCATCTAGCTTTTTAGACATTTAGAATGAGTACACTAAATTGTGTCGTATTTTCACCTTTCCGAATAACGTACCCTCGGAAAACACGAATGCGACCTATTCATGCACCAACCAGCTGTTCGTAATATTGATGTTCACATTCAAGTTACTATTAGGATTATTTTCGTTATCATTACTACTACTACTACTACTATGGAGACATAGCTCGCATCGTCTTCCTTATGAAAGCGATGGCATTCCAGACCTTTTGTCATCACGGTTTGTCAGCTGTTTGTCCGGTATGGCAAGCTGAGAGGCCAGAATATCTCAGCGTTCCGATGACCGCCGCTGTTGAAAATTGGCAAATTTGGGAAATTGCATTGCCTCCGAAAAATGGCCCTAGAATCGAAACGCCTTACTCAAAATCAATGATCTTGGTGTCATTTATTGTAAAAAGAATGTTCTAACCAACGAAATAAAAATTAATGACATTTTGTCGATAATGTTGAAGAAATTAGCGATCATACTCGTAGCATTCTTTCTGGGCCACCCAGTATAATAAAATTATAGTAACAATTAATCATCAAACGCAGTAAACATAGTTTATACATTTGTTTGACATAGTGCGTCTTACTGAAAATATGAACTCAACGAAAATGGTGCCCATGGTACAAAAAAATTCATATATGGCATTTACAACAAACTTCGCTCCACGTCCGGACGTCTCCCGACCTGAAAAGTAATTAATGGTCGTGACATTACTGGTAGAAGACACGGGACTTGGCAACGACGACCCATAAGCATACAGCACTTGTGGAGACGCATAAGTGGGACCATTGAATGCTTGTACGTATGCGTCACCGCGTAAGTTGAAATCAGTGAAACGAACCTCGATGGTAGTATCCGACGGGCTCCTTACATACCAGTAACACAAATAGTAGGCTCCGTCGAGATTAGGATAGTGGGGTGATGTCAATATAAGACTGCGAACAGAGCTGTCCAATACAATACTGCTGCCGCATGAAGACACCACATCAGTTGATTCCCAAATCTGAGCGTCTGTGTGAAATATGGGAAGGCGAGTGTGTGTGAATCAGTGCCATACTTATTTTCTTCAATTGGTGTTTGAACAGTCATATTCAGCACGTTAAAAATGCTCTCCAATAAAAACAGAAACTTTTGTCATAATCACTAGTAACTAACGTAATAGCACTAATATGTAACAACCAGATTGAACCCAGAGATACATATTGATAAGGTACAGTGGCACTCGTGGAACCTGGTTGTTTGTGGTTACTAATAGGATCAAGTCTTCACGACGTACTAAAATTTAAGTTGAATTTTGTTGCGGCATACGTACTTGGATAACTCTGTACGATGCTTCTTGTTGGCATAAATATGACTAATCAGCAAGAAATCCACGACCGTTGGCATTACTGTTCAAGTCACGAAGCCATAATGTCAGTGCACCACGTGATGATACCAATGGTGATATATCCACATCTACATCGCCACCAAGATATGAGACAGCGTAATTGCCAGAGGTAGACGATGGATGGTCATAGATGAAAACATATTCACTGGTACGCCAAGTTCCTGTGAGTACTGTCTGTACGTCCTTCATAGTCAGTTGAACCTGCTCGGCAAAAGAACTAGTTGCATACCAGCGCCAACGGAATTTCACACCTTCGAAATTACTGATATATCGCGCACGGAATGAGAAGTTTGGCATGAAATGACTCAACGGTGGCGGATCTACGAAAGGGGGGTGTTAGGGGGTTTCACCTCACCCCACCCCCGGACTGCCAAGTTCTTATGTTCTTTTTTGTGTTAGATGTCATCAACACTAAAAAGCATTACAAAGTCTTTAAAAAAGCAGTGTAAAACACTGCAAAACCATTTAACTTAAACTACAAACACTATCAAATATATGCAATTCAGATTTTGTTTTTGCTTAAGCAAGCAACATTTCAAACTTGTCTGCGCCCCCCCCCCTCCTCATCGTCACTCGGTAACCCCTACGCCCCCTTACCAAATAACTAGGTCCGCCAATGCTACATGCAATGATAACTGTACTATCTAAATGAACACCATGATCGATTTGATCCAAAAGTAGATGACGTGGGCTCTTTATTCCCTTTCGATTTATATATGTGCAAAGTAATCAATGTATTTATATTTCTTTGTTTACAAATATTCCTTTAAATAAAAATAAAATTATAATATATTCCCCATAAAAAGCATTTTGAAATTCAATCAAGGTAAAAAAATTGAAATAAATAAAGAAATAAAAATGACATTAAGTCTGCATAATTAGGTCTAGTCAATGTCATGACCCCACTCCCTTCTCCATGTGATGGGGAGGGGTGACCAATGCCTATAAGTTCATTGACCTTTGACCGTTGACCTTAGTCCTCGATCGAACTTCGTACAAGATTAAATCGGTAATTTAATCACGACCCCTTCCCCTTCTTCGTGTGACGGGGAGGGGGTGACCAATGTCTGTGAGTTCATTGAACCTTGACCGTTGACCTTAGTCAACGATATTGACCTCTTCGAAGACAACATCAGGTTATCGACTGGTGATTAAGGCCTCCTCATACACCAACCACCCCCTCAACGAACTTGTACAGAATCCCCCACTGGAACGTTAACGGTTATCTTCCCGCCACCCATTTTTACGTGAAGTAGAGTCTCTCAATGGTTCAAATTTCAACATGTTAAATACATGGAGAACTTCTTGGCAAGAGACTACTCCTCCCAACCAGTTCACAGTCACCCCAAACACAGCGTTGCCACCAGGTGCCGCTCTATCCCGCGGATCTTGGGTAACTATGAATAGACTGCGCACTGGTGTAGGCAGATTCAACCACAACATGAACCGCTGGGGGTTTCGGCCATCATTATGTGTTTGCGGTCCAACAGACCAGACAGCGAACCACATCATTAATGAGTGCCCTATCCTTGGACCACCAGAGAAATCCAACATTGATTTAGGGAACCCAATCCCGAAGCAGTGAGCTGGCTGCAACAGCTGGAACAAACTGCCTAGCTGCCTCATACACAAGAAGAAGAAGTGTGACGGGGGAGGGGGTGACCAATGCCTGTAAGTTTATTGAACCTTGACCATTGACCTTAATCCTCGATTCATTTACATTTCAAAGTGAACACAGGGTGCACGAATGAACTACACGTAGGGACGAATCCTCCCCCAATAATAAATAAATAGAAAAATCTGAACCCTTTGCTTCGGAGCCCCGTTTGCTACCACAATCATTGACAAAGCTGTCGAGGGGATTTTTTTTTTAAATATATGGTATCTCAGTTTATTTAGGTAATATTCGTGAAAGGAAAAAAAATGAATCAATAAAAATACAAAAAAACGAAAGGTTTGGAAACGTTGAAGTGTAAAATGTGTTCCATATTTTCATTTATTTTTTTTTCATTTCTTCTGTTACACAACCAATATTCAATGCCAATATCAGCAAATGCCATCATTATCCGAAACCTGCTATTCTGTTGGTTCCAGGTGGGGCAAGTACAGCCCATGCACCTCCCCCCCCCCTTCGCGGCTGTAGTATTGCGTTTCATATGGTCATTGATGTAAATGCCTTCATACGGAGTGTGTGGACGTCCCTCAAAGCATGGACCTATAACTGATTTTATTTTACACTTGCAGATTCACATTATAGTTGCAATATTTCTGACAGATGCACTGATATGGGAACCAATCAATCTGGTGTCTTCATGCGGCGGCAGTATTGTATTGGACAGCTCTGTTCGAAGTCTTACATTGACATCTCCCCACTACCGTGATCTCGACGGAGCCTACTATAGCTGCTACTGGTATGTAAGGAGCCCGTCGGGTACTACCATTCGGGTTCAGTTCAAGGATTTCAATATACGCGGTGGAGCACACATGTACGTATGGAATGGTCCATCTAATTCGTCTCCACAAATACTGTACGCTGGAGCCGGGTCTACCCCACCAAATCCTGTGACATCTACCAGTAACGTCACAACCATCTACTACCACACAAATTGGCAGACGTCTGGACGTGGAGCGAAGTTTGTCATCCACGCGATATTCGGAGGTTTGTACCATGGGTGACGATGTATTTTCAAACTATCGTTTATTCAAGATATCGGTTAAGCCATCTGAGTAAAGAAATGTATGTGTTCTTGAATAAAGTATAGACTTGAATTAGTGGGGGGGGGGGGTGAAACTATACATTCATGACCAATTATTTTTTTTGCACCTGAAATAAATACAGTGTTACTGGATTATTTGCGCTTCATTATACAGTATTACAGTGATACTTTGAGCTATTAACTATAATTGATTGAATGAGCCCTCCTTTCGCAAAATCACACAATAGTATATGACTAAAGAGGTAATGATATGAAATCAATAGTCATCGAAATGTTGCCATAAAAAACACTTTCTGTATTTTGTTAAAGTCGTGTTTGCAATGGCATTTAATTGTATATCCTGCTTTTGTTTCTGATCAATAGGGGTCAATGCATTATGTCTGTGAAAACGAAGAAAACACTTCTCGTTTGATTAATAATTAAGAAAGTGAATGTTAATTACGTCACGGTTTAGTACAATACATAGAATTACAAGTGGACGCTTGCAAAATGGGTGTTAACACTTACGCCTCCCCTCCTTCCGGAAACACCGTCTTTTTTAAGGGAGTTGTTTGAAATCCCTATACAAATGTAAGGTATGCAGACTTCGTCCAAGTGAAAACATGCTAACAATGAAATTTGACTCTACGCCAATTTGTTCGACTAATAAGAATAACCATTCCTATACCGTTAGCCCACCAAAAAATGTGAATGTATGCATTTGCGACGCTGTTTATTCAAATGTTAAGTGTGATTGTTTGTTCTTATCAGTTATTTTTAAATATTTGCACATAATTATGACCGTAGGCGGGGGGGGGGGGGGAAAGTCATTCATTCACAAACCTGTGTAACTTTTTTTGTAACGGTGCTATGTGTTGAGAGTCCAGGTTATTGTAAATGTGTAACCATGTATATGAATATTACCCATTTTGTTATGTATATGGTACTATATACCCAGACCTCCTTAAAAAGCAGTCCTTGATAACGAAAGGATTATATTAATATGCCTATTTAAATGCATACCAGTTTATTGAAAACAACACAAATGTTTATTCCCCATATTTCATTTATTCTGATTCTGTTCGCTTTATCAAAGTAGCTGGATTGCGTCTTCTACACAGAATTATTTACTTCAAGTTTTCTTTATTGAAATTTAGTCAAATCACACACACACACACACACACACACACACACACACACACACACACACACACACACACACACACACAATGTGTCACTAGATGGCCACAAAATGTCTGATTCCCAATCTTGCTTATATATTAATGAAGAATTAATCAAAAAATGACCCGACCTGCCGACCCCTGCGTTTTGTCACTTAAGGGCATACAATCGTTTTGTTTATTTTGTTTTGTGTTGTTTTTGGATGGTATGTTTCTTTGCTTAGTCGATCCTTCACTTCTGCCCCCCCCCCCCATTATCCTGGCTATGCCAGTGTATCTAACTTAAGAACTAATTTCAGAGTGTTTGATGCAGTAAAAGAACAATACACTTTTGTATCATTTTTGAAAAGCCATAGGCCTCAAAAATTTGTATTTAGTTGTGCTCTGATTTTAATAAACATGTAAACATAGATAAATTAAATTGAACAGGCAACTTTGTACTGATATCATTAAGCTATGATTATGATATCTTTTAAGTGAGTAAATGCGCAATGCATAATAAACATAATGGATCGTTTCACATATTTTTTTATGTTTGTCCAGTTTTCACGTGCCCGTGCATGTTTTAAATTGCAGTTAAACTCGGTGCTTCTTTTAAAAAAATGTAGATTGTAGTAGTGAGAATAAGCTTGTTCATCATTCATTCAAATGCGGTTATCTTTAGCAAACTTGATATTTTAGATTACTTCACCTGAAACTGAACATCGGCAAGAAATCCCCGTCCGTTGGAACCACTGTTGTTGTCCCAAAGATTCAATGTCAGTCCTCCACGTGATGACACCCATGGCGGTATATCGACATCTATATTGCCACTAAGTGACGAGACTCTGTAGCTAGAGGTAGAAGATGGATGGTCATTGATGATAACATATTCACTGCTTGTTACTGTGTGTACGTCCCTCAAAGCTAGAAGAACCTCGTTCCTGTTGCAATTGTAACGTGCTGCCAACAGCGGATTTGTCTGCCTATGTAGTCATTGTTGTTAGTTGTATGAGAAGATCGCTGTATCGTCTGAATCGAGTTCCTTATTTATTCGTTGATTAGGTGTAAAAACAAAATCGTATGGTGATGGAGCTTTTGCAAAGTGTCGAGCAGATGTCTTGAATTCTCACATGCCTAAGAATCTTACCAGCTTTATTTTTTTTATAAATGCAACCTCAAACTTTATAATTCACAAGTGACTACACATGCCTAGAGACTATTGCGTCATGCATACAAAGAACAGATTACTATTTTTTATCATTATCATCATCGTTGTTATTATTATTATGATTATTATTATTATTATTATTATTATTATTATCATCATTACCATCATTGTTGTCATTGTTGATATTATATTAGTACTAATAATAGTGCTAGTGGTGGTATCATTAATCAACTTTGTTTCGCAAAAAAAATAACATAATACATACATACACTTTTCAAATACCGCGGTTCTCGGTATCACACTTGCAGCGACTCTTGAGTTTACAGCTTGACTCTGTATGCGAACATCGTACTTAACAAAATTTTATTTCTGAATTTATACAGGGAACATTTTTCAACTTCCATGAATAGATCAAATTTATTTATTAAGTAAAGGCATGACTAATTGCCTCAAAACAGTTCTCGAATATCTTGCAAGAATAAGATATTGCCATTTTAATGATAATAAGGTGATAGTAGAGATATTTCATGAATATGTTTTTAATTATAATTTTACTCACTTATAACAAACCTTAACCCCGAAAAGTACACAACTTGCATTGAAGCACACACTTCTCATCAAATTTAACATTTACCAAGAGTAGATCGTAGACAAGTATAAGGGGTTTTATTCGATATATAACGCTTACTTGCATGGGTGGCATACCACCAACTTTGGGACTGAATCCCACGCCGTGTGCCTTCCTGTCCACGGGCAGGCAGAGGGGTGTGAATTCTGTTCAAAGTCTATAGTATTTAAGTCATTTGCTGCTGGTACGATGCTTTGCTTGTTCATTATCATTCATAACATATAGCTGATATATTTACCATGTGTATAACACAACATGATGCTGTATTGTGCCTGTGATTTCCAGTTTAGGTCATTTTAAATTTATCTAAATATACAGGGTGGCCCAGAAAGAATGCTACGAGTATGATCGCTAATTCTTCAACATTATCGGCAAAATGTCATTAATTTTTATTTTGCTGGTTAGAACATTCTTTTTCCAATGAAATGATAGGAAGATCATTTATTTTGAGTAAGGTGTTTTGATTTTAGGGCCATTTTTCGGAGGCAATGCAATTTCCCAAATTTGCCAATCTTTGCCAAGCGGTAGTCATGGGAACGCCGAGATATTCTGGCGTCTCAGCTTGCCATACTGGACAAACCGCAATGACAAAACTGCTGAAATGCCCTCGCTTTCATAAGACGATGCGAGCTATGTCTCCATTGTCATCGCGGTTTGTCCGGTATGGCAAGCTGAGATGCCAGAATATCTCGGCGTTCTGATGACCGCCATTGTTGAAAAATTGGCAAATTTGGGAAATTGCATTGCCTCCGAAAAATGGCCCTAGATACATACGGTAGTCCATTAAACGGTGCAGAACAAAGCGTTATTGACATAATGGAAACTGCTTAATTTGCACTTATACTGACGAAAATTCATTTACAGAGCACCATTGCGGTATCATTGCGTATAATCACTTTGTGTCAAGGATTTCATTCAGCTCACGGTATTGTCAACAATCTCCAAGTGGGTAAATCCATTGGGGGGGGGGGAGTTCGTAGAGTTAGCAGGTTCGACTGACTGTGAGGAACATACAGACTGTAGACACGGGAAACTGGTACTACAGTAAACTTGTTTACATGACTGACCATCCATCGTCAACCTCTTACAGCTACAAGACCCCCAAACGGCACTTTTGTATCAAAAGGGGCATTGGGCGCACGCACATATTTTCAGAATCAGAATTACTTTTTCGATTGAAGTAGCTATTTTTAGCGGTAATGTGACTTGAGCCAAACCTTTTTGAAGGATATTGCTGATTATGAAAACATGAAATATACATCTACTTCTCGAGCGAACGTAGCGATCGGGCGGTTTGGGAAAATTGGAAATTTTAATTTGTACAATTCGCTTTTTTGGTCTATTCTGGCGCTCATTACAAGTCTGAATTACCATTTGTGCACGATAGTGCATCTAAGATATAATCATAAATTATGCAGTCATGATGAATGTAGAATACGCAATGTTCTGGTACAGAAAAGGGGACATTTTTCTTTTAATAGGTGATTTTCTTTGTTGAAGATATGAAAAAGGCAACCGTGGGATAGTTGTCCCACGAAACTTAGACACCTTTTCATCGTTAAAGCACATACAATGTTTTAATGATAAAAGATGAAGAGGGTCCAATTTTTGGCCACCCCCGAGGGAACTAAGGTAAGACTCCCCGAGCCCTTTTTGTTACAAAATGTGCCTCTTCGTTGAACAAAGTATTCTCTTTATGACTACCCCGTAAGGGGCAAATATACATAATATACCGGTACATTAAAATCTGTCTGTAGTGGTCACCCAAGGGGAACAAAACATGTGACCTTTATAGGCAGGCGCCTGCTATAGACAGGTTCTTTAATACATGATTTGTCTCCAGAGGAATCATTTTATTGGCCACTATAGACAGGTTGGTTGCTTTGGAGAGATGGCTGCTAAGACAGGTTTGACTGAATAAAAACCATTTAAAAAATAAAGGAATATCACCTTCAGTTACAAAATTGCGTATATTTCACTCTACTCAGTATAGGTAGGGGCCTACAAACCAAAAGAAAGCACATTTAACTTAGAACAAATGTCATTATTATTTTGTCTTTAAGTGAAATTGGTGGGGGTAGTGGGGCAAACTGTAGAAGAGCCTAAATTTGCTACCCCTTGAGGGCATTAAGATGAGATGCCAAATGCCTTTTCTTGTGCACAAAATGTCCGTTGAACATAATTAACCTTTTCATATATTATGCATACTGTATACATGCCCCGTCAGCGGCAAAAAAGAAAGAAAATGAATAAAGGAAGAATATAATAAATAAAAAAAAGAGAATCACCGTGAGGAAAGAAAATACGTAAATTAAACAAAAAAAGAAAAGATGTGCCTCTTCGTTGAACAAAATATTCACTTTATGACTACCCCGTCACGGGCAAAAGTACATAAATGATAAAATACAAAAACAATAAACAAAATAAAAGAAAA
The DNA here is from genome assembly GCA_001188425.1 of Eucidaris tribuloides. Classification (NCBI taxonomy): domain Eukaryota; kingdom Metazoa; phylum Echinodermata; class Echinoidea; order Cidaroida; family Cidaridae; genus Eucidaris; species Eucidaris tribuloides. The sequence goes on along the minus strand of JZLH01S0402318.1, from coordinate 13,887 downwards.
TCACATCCAGTTACGATCGTGCCCGCCCCCACCCCCACCGCTGCAATTGAACTGTTGACAAGCAAGAAATTCAAGCAAATATCATGTATAAAGCATGATTTGACTGCATAATTCAATCTATACTTACGAGTCATGTATTCACGTACAAGTGCATTTCATTACTAAGTTGGCTTCACCGATATATTGAATATAGTGTAAAAATACATTATGACCCATGGTAAAAACCTCCGTATATCGCGTGAATGACAAACTTGACTCCACGTCCAGACGTCAGCTTATTTGAATCGTATCTGTGATGGTTGTTGCATTACCTGTTGAAGACACGGCACTTGGCACAGTCGATCATCCAGTGCTCAGTATTGATGTAGATGATCTGGAAGGACCATCGTAGACATTTAATTCTGCAGAACTATGTAAGTTGAAATCAATGAATTGAACCTCAACAGTAGTATCCGACGGGCTCCTTACAAACCAGTAGCACCAGTATTGGGCTCCGTCAAGACGAGGATAGTGGGGTGTTGTCAATGTGAGACTGGGAACAGAGCTCTTCAATATAATACTGCCGCCACATGAAGACACTACATCGGTTGATACCGACCGTTGCGCGTCTGTATGGAATAAGGGGTAAACTAAACACATCAGTGTTCAAAATTAAAATCATTGTAGCCTATCTTAATGTAACATTTGACAATTTCTCTCTTTTTTGTAACTAAAGGCCACCGCACACTACACGATTTTCGGTCGCACGATTGACAGACTTTGGATCCGCAATTTAAAAAAAAAAACGCTTTTATTTCGTACACGCTGATTTATTTCAGATCAAAAGTCGGTCAGTCGTGCAACCGAAAATCGTGTAGTGTGCGGTGGCTTTAAAACAGTACTCTTTCAAAGTGATATGGACTTAATACATAATGTACGTACCATATACATTCCTATAATCAGCACAACATACAAAATCTTTCAAAAGTCTTAAAGAGCTACAATATCACAGCTCAAGGATCAAAATTTAAACACTTTATAGCTAATTATAATTCTCTATGAGCCACATTGTTAACTTCGAAATGCATTTCATAAATGGACAGAAAGCATTCATATGCGTATTTTGCAAATGGAACATTCACAGATTAGATAAAAACTAAAACTGGAGAATGATCGGTTGTTTAACTTACCCGAAATACTGACATTAGCGAGAAATCCCCTTCCGTTGGTGGTAGTGGAATCGTCATCAAGGAAGAATGTTAGTCCACCACGAGAAGAAACAATTGGTGAGATGTTAGTTGCGTCTATATCGCCTTGAACATGAGAGAATTTGTAGGTGTCAGACGATGATGAAGGGTGGTCATATATCTTGATATATTCATTACTAGTTGTTTCTACGTCAATCAAAGTCATTGTAACCTGCTTCCCCGGCGGACTTTTCACGTACCACCAACAGGAGATATGCCCAGTTGACGATTCTTGATAGTAGTATGGGGAGTTGAATGTCACATTTGACACGGACTCGCTCAAAGTGATAGTACCTCCGCAGGATCGTGGTCCTACAGTTGGACTTGGATCTATTTCAAATGAAGGACAAATAAACATTAATTCAACTACTTACAAATTAACGAGAGAATATTTTTGAATGTTATCTTCAACATCATATTTACAAATTAAACACATGAGATCGTACTATCAAGAAGGTAAATTGTATTTGATTGCGCTTAATGTTATTCAATTTTACATTTACAGTAAAGTTTATGTCTTTGACCAAGTGCAAGAAAGGCACAATTCTTTCAGGCAAATGTATGCCTGTATGCATGATATGTAATTAAAAAATAATTTTACGTATGGTTCTGTTTTTTCATCAAGTTTTCACTTGTATGTTTTAACTTTCATTAAGTTTTAATTCTGTATTCCGTGTTTATGAAGTGTATCTTGCAGTTGTGAGGATGAGTTGATTTACCGCTCATTGAAATGGGATTGTCATATATAACATACCATTACTTTTCGTTAACATCACCTGAAATGCTGACATCGGCAAGGAATCCCCGTCCATTTGCATTGTTGTCGTCATTAAGCCTCAACGTCAAACCTCCACGTGATGACACTAGTAGTGATATATCTACATTTATATTGCCTTTAAAGAATGATACTCGGTAGCTGCTAGAGGTAGACGATGGATGGTCATATATGATAACGTATTCATTGCTTGTTGCTGTGTGTACGTCCCTCGAAGTTAGAAGAGTCTGGTTCCTGCTGCACTTGTATCGTGCCACCAACACCGGATAATATGTCTGCTTATATAGTCATTGTTGTTGGTTGTATGGGAAGCTCGCAGTATCGTTTGAATTGAATTCCGAATTTATTCGTCGATTACGTGTAAAAATAAAATAGTATGGCGATGGAACCTTTGCAATGTTTCGAGCAGAAGTCTTGAATTCCCACTTGACCAAAAATCTTACGAGGTACTTTTCAATACAACCTCAAATTATTTTAATTTACAAGTTCCTATACATGCATCACAGTTTTCAGTCAGCCCGCACTACGGCCGGTGGCCCTATTTGTATTACATTGTATTATTCCTTGCCAAACTTTTCATTCAGTACACGCCGATACTGTCAATAATCAATCATCAAGTGGGTAAATCCGTTGCTTGTGGTATGAAACTAGCTTGATGTGCAAGCAGGTTCGACTGACTGTGAGGAACATATAGACAGTAGACACGGGCTACTACGGAACCAGTGAACGTGTTATCATCTATGACAATCCATCATCTACTTCTGACAGCTACAGGGTCTCATATCTAATTGGCAATATAGACGTTGATATATCACCATTAGTGTCATCACGTAGAGGACTGACGTTGTGGCTTATTGACGGCAACAGTGCCAACGGACGTGGATTCCTTGCCGATGTCAGCATATCAGGTAAGTTCAACGAGCATTAATTTAGTTAAAAATCATGCAACCCTATATTGGAGACACCGATTTAGAACATTGTGGTAACTACATTGCATATGCAAGGAATGTGAACAAGACTATATGTAAAAATGAACGTAATAACAGCCTTTCCATGCGTGCTAAAATCTTTACATAACATTGATAAAGAAATTTTGTAAGATATATCAATATAATTATTATATCTCAAGGTTCATATTGGTTATATAACTTTTTATATACAGGTATTGAAGAATCTTTACCATGGTTCCAAAATGCCAGCACGAAATTAGCTATCGAATATTCAAGCCCTACGAATAAAAGTGTGTGAGCAAATTAATGGAAAGGCCATAATATCAACCAAAAATATCTTTATAAGTACCATTTGTGAAAGTAAAAAAATATTGTAGACGTTAAACATGTTAAAACTAAATAATGAGAAAAAATACTTCATAATTAATATCACTACTTCTACATGATTTCTAACCAGAAACAATCAACGTTCACGTTCACAACCAGGCTACCGTGTGCACTAGGGTTAGCTCTCGATGGTAACTAACTCAGTACTACTACATCAATTAAAATGAGCGGGAAACACCACCTATGTTTGCTTTTTGATGTGATAACGCTACTACAACATGTTAGAATCTCCCATTATGCTTTCCATAATTCTAACAGATGCAGAATATGGGAACCTATCGATGTGGTGTCGTCATGTGGTGGCAGTATTGTATTGGACAGCTCTGTTCGCACGCTTACATTGACAACACCCCACTATCCTAATCTCGACGGAGCCTATTATCAGTGTTGGTGGTATGTAAGGAGCCCGTCGGATACTACCATTCGGATTCAGTTCATTGATTTCGATATACGCGGTGGAGCATACGTACAGGTATGGAATGGTCCGTCTACTTCGTCTCCACGAGTACTGCTTGCTACAGCCGGGTCGACCCCGCCAGATCCTGTGACATCTACCAGTAACGTCACGACCATCTACTACTGGTCAGATTTGCAGACGTCTGGACGCGGAGCGAAGTTTGTCGTCCACGCAATTATGGAGGTTTGTACTATGGGTGAAAATGTATTTTCAGACTACCGTAAGCTAACAGAGTAAAGAAATGTATGTGTTGATGAATAAAGTGTAGACTTGAATTTCGGGGAAAAACTATGCATTCATGACTAAGTATTTCAACTGCACTTGAAACATTAATACAGTGTTACCTGTGTTAATTGCATATAGTATTACAGTGACATTTTGAACCATATTGGCAATAATTGGTTTGATGAGCCCGTGTTACGGCATAAATTATCGCCGGCGACAATTTGTGATGCTTTTCAAAAACCTGACTGCGCAAATTCCCGCCTGCGACAGCTGACGACACAAATTGTCGGCAGCCATGAGGAAAAACACATGTTATTGTTTTGGGGTGTGTAGTGGGTATGTGTGTGTTTGTGTTTGTGTTAGTATGTATTTCTCTGTATGTCTGTACGTATCTTCTGTTTGTATCTGTATGTTTTTCAATGTGTGTCTGTGTGTCTGTTCATCTAGATGTGTATCTGTATTTGTCTGTATGTATACGTGTGTCTGTCTGTGTGTCTGCATGTGTCTGTGTTTGTATCCGGCCCTATGTCTGCTGTGTGCATGTGATCACTTTGTGTGTCTGCATGTGTATTAAGTTTGTCTATGTGTAACTGTATATTTGTATCCCAGCAAACACAGAACGTTTTCAGAACGTTTTCAAAACGTTTTTTTTTTTAGGTTCTGTACGTCTTCGTCCTAAATGAACGTTTTAAAACGTTTTTAAAACGTTTTTAGGTTGGACTTCATACCCAGCAAACACAGAACGTTTTCAGAACGTTTTCAAAACTTTTTTTTAGGTCCTATACGTCTTCGTCCTAAATGAACGTTTA
>JZLH01S0402306.1:85582-96679 GCA_001188425.1 Eucidaris tribuloides | reverse complement strand
TCATTGTATCGGCAGTTGGTGATGGTATACGATCGAAATGAGGTTTTTCAAAGCGGTTTGAAACCTGGGCTCGATCAATATGATCGTTAAGACGGTGCAGATCGCAGTGATCGTGCGGGCATCGTGCACCGTACGATGATCGTGCCTAATCGCACTTCAAGAGTAAGATACGAAGAGTGTAAACTTTGATCGGCGGGTAGGACGCACGTCAAATGGTACCTCATCGTACGATAGTATGATCCTGACTTGGCAAATACCTGGAATGTGATTAATGCTTTTTTCGTGATATTTGTGTTGCTGTTTATAACGTGAATGTCATTCTCGGATCAAGTCGTCGAATGAACTTCAACATCACTCAGTGCATCTTCGACAGTGGCGCTAATGAGCCAAATCATTTTGGGGGGTCGATCGAAACGTTATGTGTATGGTGTCTGCATGTATGTATGTATGTGATGAATTTATGTGTGTGTGTGCTCCGCCAGCGCAAATATTCTGTATAAAATATACGCTCATATTTTTCACAAAGCCACTTCACGAATACTTCTGCACAAGCGGTGATCCCTTCCCGCCCCCAAAAAAGTTTTACTGTTAATAAATTTATTAATAAACTGAAGTAATCTACAAACACTTTAATATTGATAGTGAATCAGATACAACAAATCTTTAATGTATTTCCACGCCAGAACCCGTCCTTTCCGATGCGTATTCGAAAATGCCTGCGTGGTGAGGGAGTATCCCCCTCCCCCACCCTCCCCTCTCGGTTGATTGTCTCCTCGTCAAGAAAACAATTCGGATTTTCATTAATGTCTGACATCTTTTGAAAACGACTACTGAAGCTTCCCTAACATTTCAACTAAAATTTTAACCTTTATATGCAATTACAATGTATTTACTAACCCTATCTTATTTTTTCTCAAAGTCCCTTACCTGATGGAGAGGCGATTATTCCCCTTCACACACACTTACCGTCGGTATTGATTCGCCCCTTTCAGTATGGACTACCTAATCCTACACTCTTTAAAATGTTTGGGCCACTACTGTCCACACAGCAATGGTTAAATTTATATCCAATTTCTGGGTAGTTTTTCAACCAATAATGTGTGCTTTGGGTGAGAACTACCCAAGTAATGGTTTTAAAATTACCCAGAGTTGTTTGGAATTTTAACAAATTATTTAACTGTCCAATTGTTGATATGTTTGCCCAACATTTTTTAAGAGTGTTATCTTGCTAAACCATAATACCATGTGAAAAATGTTTACTATGCCTAGAATCCGTCTTTTCGATGCGTTATTTTGAAAAGTTCTGCCGTTGAGGGAGTATCCCCTCCACACCTCCCGCTCAATTTGATTCGCTCCCTCGCAAGTATGACACCCTATCTATCTTGTTAACTATACCCAGTATGAAAATATGTATTACTATGCATGGAACTACTGTCTTTCATGCATACTTTCAAAAAGTTCGTGGGAGGGGGTATCACCCTCCCTCGCAAGTATATGACGACTTATTTACAGTTTCATATATTCCTGTATCATCTTTTTGAAAACCTGTCTACATTCCTATAATCTTTCATAAAGGTATACGTTTAAAATATATATTCACCACGCTAGAATCACGTTGTTTGTGCATATCTTTCAAAAGTTTTCTTGCCGTGCGGGCGGGTATCCAAACTCCCACGGCCACGCGCCATGGCCCACCCTCCCTCTTCAAAATGGTCTTAGTGACGCCCCTGGCTATGAACTTTAGGGGCCTCTTTCCTTTGATCCCGACCAGACTTATCATATGTTTAAATGAGCTGCTACCATATAGGTGCAAGTGCTACTATTTGGAAAATAAAGCCAGTTTTATAATTATTATTGACCTGTCCATTTTACAAAAAAAAGGTGCATCAGAAGGTGTCAAAATAGGGCTCCTATTAGAATCCCCGACCGTTTGCCCCAGGACCTCCAGGGGCCTACGCGGGCCCTGACCACCACAATTAAGCAATTCCCGTGCCCGCATAATTAGTGTTGATGCCCCCCCAATTTGAAAATGGTATTTGGCCTGGCTACAGGGCGCGTCCATTCTTATGTTTGTTGTATTGAAGGGCGGACAAAAGGGCGAAAAATTGTCGAAAATTTTTCGGCGTGTGTCTTGGTCGGCCAAATTGTTACAGTTTTTTTCGCGCAAAAGCGGCGCATTAAACATTGACAAATTTGTATGCTTTTTTAATAAACCATGATATTTGCAATTTATGAATTTTTGAGTTGTCTAAATTATTGGGGGTGGGGAGGGGGAATCGATATGTTTGTCCAATATTTTCATTGGAGGGGCGATCGCCCCCCCCCCGAGCAACGCGTTGCCTGCAACAATATTCCTATCGCAAATTTTGCGACCTGCAGAAGTGCTCTAATTGGCTAGAACGGTGATGCGGTTTTATAATTATTGTTGGACTGCCCGATACATATAAAAGAAAAATAATAAATGGTGTCGCAGAGCCGTCAATAGGTGCCTTAAACAGTAGAATCGTCAGCTCTTCGCCCCTGACCCCGCCGGGCTTGTGCCCGGGCCAGCAGGGGCCCTAAGGCGGCGGCCCCCTGGGACATCACCCTAAATGAATAAGATATTTCTCGGCTTCAGAAATTGTGTCCCCCCCGGCGCGCGCGACGTTTCAAATGTGATTTGCGCCATGCCTCTTCCTAGCTTTCTTGGAGGCATGTCTGAATTATACTGCACATTGTTAATGTAGACAGTTAACATGTTGTCTGATGAACATTAGGTGCGTGGTGCCATGTTCAGAAAAGGAACACGTGGTTACCAAGCCAGCATAGCAACCGGATAATGAATAAAATAATATATTTCTTTGTTTTGAGGTGTTTTTTAAAAGCATCCATTCACAACTTCTTTTCACAAACGCATAATTTTGCAATATCGAAATGCCACCCAGCACCGTTCTGAAACAGTAACTCCACGCGTTCGTACGAATGAGCAGAAGTAATCATCGATTAGCTACATCATCGCAGTAATCGTACGAATAACTGCACTAGTTCGCAGCCTAAGCCCCGTGCGTTTGTGTACATTGCTAGTAATCGACATTAACGGCACCACTTGCCGCAGGTTGATTCGCCACGACTGCTCTGCGATGTCTCAGGGTGATCTGAACTAGTGGTGCGATTAGCGATTGGTATTGTCGATTACTACGACAAGTGCAACAGCGTCTTACAATGTGTGACCATACAGCACAAATCTGTTGCGAGTTACTTGCGACCTGGCTGCGGGAGCGCCTTGTCGTACGATTCAATTTGATCGCAGGGTAGTCGTAATGCTAGTGTGACCAAGGCCCTAACCATTTTGTGGCTTATTTTAGATCTTATCAGAGACACTGGTTTAGCATGAGAAAATCATGTAACTCGGTTTTTTTTTTCGTTTTTTTTTTTTAACTGAAACATTTTATGCGATTGCCTTTGAATCTGATCAACAGCTCTTTATTTAAATACTGTGCTAACAGACTTTACAGATAACAGAATGAACACAATATACACCAACCTAGAAATACACATGGGCAACAGGCAGGACAGAACTACCGCAAATCCAGGGGCATAGAATTTAAATTAATGAAGTATTATACCTTCTTTTTATGATTTTCAGGTGCAAAATATTGTGCTAAATTTGCCATGATTTTCATCTTATTTTTTCCACAAAATGGCTATGAATAGCGATTTAGTTGAATTTTTCCCTTTGAATTGGGGCCCGTTTTAGACATCATATAAATCAAAGTGATCTTGTCGCTTTGTAATCATCGCAATCCTTGATAGTGAATCAATTCTTCTTTAACCATCGAAGTACGAAGTACGATTAACTCGTGTTGGTGTCTATGGAAAAATGCGTGTTATAGTGAAATCAAATCGTCTCCAAGCGGGTAATATAATACACATATTCTTGTGTTGCATCAGTCAATGCCAGTGAACATTAGATCAGAATAAAGTGCAAGGTGAAGAGAACAAAAATGTTTACTTTGTAGTTACGATATGTTACATAGAACACGTTTCTTATTATAATGACATAACAGGCTGATTGGGTATTTTGAGAGATGACTTTTGGTTTTTTAAACAGGTTCCGGGAGGAATATCTTTGCATGAATCAGAGTGTAACCTGTGCATTTTTTTCTTTTACCTGGACCATATCGTAATGTATTGCATATTATGACTGAAGAAAGCCTACAAATGGGGTATCATTTTTAACAAAGATTTAAGTACTCTTTCAATGGACCGGGATCTATTTAGAGAATCAATAGTTTTCCACTTCTCAACAACTGAGGCTTCGTGCGGGAAGGAATCTTAGCTCGGATACTTACGTTAGCCGGCAGGCGATTCCAGCCCAGAATTATGAATTTCAAAAATAACAAAGTAAGGATTTTTTTTAAAAAATAACAGAACAATCCAAAGTAACTGTAGAAGTAGTATAGCAGTGTACTAGTTAGTAGTAGCATCGCAGCGCTGTAGTAGTAGTAGTAGTAGTAGTAGTAGTAGTAGTTGTAGTAGCAGTACTTAGTATGTAGTAATAGCAGTGTAATATTACCACTACTACTACACTACACTACTACTACCTCTATACTACCACTTACTACGGTTTCTACTACTACAAATTCTTACTACGCTTCCACTGCGACTAATAGTAGTAGCCCTGGCTAGTATAGTAGTAGTAGTAGTAGCTAGTAGTAAGTAGTAGTATATTAGTTAGTAGTAGTAGTGCATATACTATACTGCTATACTATACTTTACACTACCACTACACTACTGCCCACCTTCTACTTCACTACTTCTATATTGTTACTACTACTACTACTACACTACTACTACTACTACTACACTACTATACTACATACTCAGTATTCTGATTTCTATCATATGCTTAAATTATTTTGATCGTGATATGATTTCGACCGCGGCGCAGGTTCTATCAAAAAATGTGAAATCTCGTTAATTATTTCACTCACCTGCACTCATATTATGTTTTCACTTTGAAACATTAACGATTGACTTCGAATGAATTTTTTTGGGGGTTTTGTTTTTAGCCCACAAAGATAAATATGGCCCACGAACAAAAGTATTGTACTTAACAAATGCACTTTTCAGATTGTCAAATTGGAAACATCGAAAACATTTTTGAAACATTGTTTAAACACTTTCCTTCTTCGTAACGTTCTTCCAATCTTATAAAGGCATTGCAACTTTGTTGCTTAAAATTAAACTCGTGTAAATTACACTGGTGTTGTGTTTGCCATGTATGATGACATTATTCGCACACCGCAGATGTGTACCTCCAGCGCATTCTGCATTTCTCACATGCAATTATTATCAAAGACCAATCTATGAACACTGAATAATGTTTTGACGGCGACCTGATCAAAAGTGAGGCCTCCACTAAACACGGTTGTTAATGTTTACGTGCTTCTGATGTTAATGAACTTCCGATTCACAGACAGTTATGATTACAAGTAGTGTCTAATGCGAAAGGATATTTTATTGTGTTCTGTTGGGGCTGCCAAAACATAACAGCTGCTTTAATGCTGAGATGAACAAAATTGCTTTCCAATGAAATACAGGCAGCAATGCGAAATAGAATAAGACAGTGCACGTAGGAAATATATATAAAAAAAAGACTATGGCCATTACGACCTCTTAAAATCTTATGAGAAATTTGAACTTGTAATCATTTTACTATTTCTTTTTTTCCTTCAGAAAACTTGCAAAAGAATCATATTATGAACTTATTTTTTTTTCATTAGCATTTACAAGCCTTCTGAATTATATGGCGTATCATAGTTATATTATTTTATATCATGTTTTACGTTTTTCACTTAAGTTATACGAAATGTATTTCTTTAGGTTTGAATTTCAAACTTTGATATCAACTTTGCAATCATGACCCTTCCGTTTATTTACGAGTTTCCTCATAATAAAGCTAAACTATTTTGGTTCATAGGTTTGATAAATTTCTAGAATTTCAAGATTACCGATGTACTTTGTCTTGCTGGCACCGTCAAGAATCACTGTAAACTGTAATTTGAGAGGAGACTGTTAGAATAAGAGTACTGAAGTCACATAATATACTTTTTGAGAAACAAAGGCTCAAAGTTTTCAAATTTGTCGTAAAGATCACAAAGGTTTTTTTTTTTTGGGGAATTTTGGGTTTTTTTTCCAAAATTCCAAACTCTGTGAAGTTATTATGAAACAATCAAAGATGACTATAGGACAAAATAAATATTGTACACTTGTCGATTTCAATTACTCAATAATCAATATCGTGGACTTGTAAGTACTTTCCCTAAAGACCAGGGTCTGAGGAAGATGAAACGTAGCAACGTATTTTATTTTTAAAATGTTCCTCAGGAAGAGACGAACACTTTGATATGAAATTTTTCGAATTGGACGGTGACCTCATTTGACCTTTGATCGACAAGTGACCCACTTATTCTCCCCAAATTAAACACAAAATCACGGAATGATTATATATATTTTCTTACATAATCCTTTTAAGTACTAGTCAAGTAATTTGAAATACATTTTGAAGAAACTAGACCAAGTTAACATTTGAACCCGGTTTGACCTTTCCCTACCCCTTCTAAGGAAGCGGTCAAATTGCCAAATTTTTGTCAAAGGAATTTCCGGCATGTAACGACTTCAAACGATCGCTAACTCAATTTCGTCAAAATGGTGACTTAAGTATTCTCTTCTATCGTTTCAATTGTAAATATCATTTATTTTGCTTATGGAATAGATTTATCATATTCTCTTTATTTTAAGATCGCCAACACTTACCTGAACTATAATTTTTTAACAAAAGTAAAAAAAACGTGAAACCAGCTGTTGATCGAACCGTCATACTACAGCTATCCTTGGCTGAAACATTTACACCAGGCTGATCCAGTGCGACCGCATTTGACACGCAATGAAACAGGAACAAAAAATATCAAAGGCTCACAATCTGGACATTGTTCATGGACTTGACTGTGAGCGGACCAAGGATGGTACTTTTTCCATAATTTATGATTATTATAATGATTGGTCTAGAACTTCATGTTGCAGTTATATCATAAATTTAATATTTGACTTATGCAATAGTATAAAATAATGAATGTTTTATTAGTTTCAATGGTACGAATATTTCATAGTTGAACGATTAACACGTTCATATTCAACGAGAGCGAAGCGAGTTGAATTGGAACGCTTAATCTCTTCAACAATGAAATATTTTACTAAGTTGAACGAATTGATGAAACTTCATTATTTATTTTATACAAAATTAAAGTAGTCTTGTTTAGTATTGAATTGGAGCGATTGCTTTAAAGTTATGAAAACATAGCCATATAGATTTCTAATTTCTTTTTCTGGTTGATTCATAAGTTCATGTTTCAGATGTACGTGTGTATAGTCAATGTCTCTGCAGTTTCCTCATTTAATCTAAATTTTAGCCAAACATTTTCAAATCCTATTAACAGCAGTGAGTTTTGTTCCCGGTTATATCTAAGCCTCATTAAAGCACACTGTTATAACAAATTTTCCAGTTTAAAATCTGAGGATACATGATTCCACATGTACTAGATGGTCTTTGATCAGTCTTTCTAAAAATGAAAGCCCTGAAAAATTGCAGTGTAATATAATCATTAAGTCCTTTAAAAAAGTGAAAATCATTGAAGAGACCATTCCACTTTTTCTCCATAGACTGCTGTGTTTGCCAGAATTCCTATCGCTCGTATAAAATTAATGTACCAATTTGTATCTGCCTGCAATATTGCTTACTAGTGACAGCATAACTGCGTTCCAAACTTTTGTGCTCTAGGTGTTTATTTGTCCATTCAAACACTGCTCAGCATATGTCAGATTAGCAAAGTTCACAATCTTTTTAAAACGGGTCTTCCACAGTATTATATAGTGTCTTTAACTGTCAGTACGTACCACACCTCACCTGATCGTACATTTCAGTCAGCGTGGTACTACCACATGTGCTAGCGCACACTGCGCGCGCTGCACACACAGTACGCGGTGACATTACGAACGTTAAATTGGGACGAAAATATAGAACCAATATGCACGCAAACAATATACCAACATGCATCACAAATATAACCAATTGCACGCTGCGCTGAATGGGGTATTTTATTCATATTTCATGTGACAACAATACTTCAATCAAATTGACAAGGATCTACTTCAATGTTTATAATAAGATTAATGTTGCAATTACAAGGGCGTAGGCCAGAGGGATGCCACTGGGTTTGCACGTGCACCCCCGCCCCGACAGCAGCCATTAGGATTTCGCCCTGGCAAGCCAAAACGAAATTTGCACACTTTTTTGCAGTTCAACGCTGATTTACTCAACTTTAGTTCCACTCCCTAAGATGTGCACCTCCCCATCCTCACTTTTAGTTTCCACCTCCCCAGATTGTCACTCCCGTGCCCAACGCCTACGCCTTGGAAATTAGCCCCAACGTCCATGCTTACTTAATGTAGCAAGTTTCGGTTCGATACATGTGATTGATTGTCAATATTGATTTGATTGGTTTATTGCTTCTGATGATTGACTGATTGATTGGCATCGATGTTCGACAGAGTTGCCAATTGCCTTGAGTGTTATGATTTGACTGATGAACGGTTTGAGCTTGATCCAATCGATTGATTGATTAATTGATGGAAAGGATGGGTAGATGGATGGCATGCGATGGGATGGATGGAATTGACTGATTAGTCTGCCAGACTAGTGATGACTGATCATACATTAATTTGATAATTGAATGACAAAGCGGCCGTTAGTTTGAATGGGTTTCGTACTTATTCATGACTGCGGTTTAATGTTCCCTCTTCTTCAATTTGTGCGAAAAGTCGCCTTTTTTTCCATTTTCTGGACAAAGACGGTCGAGTGCTCGCCCACGCGACGCACAAAATAATAATAAAAGAATTATTCATCATTAATAGCTTTAGGTTAATTGATTTTGATCTTGTAAGGTTTCATTACACGTTTTAAATAATATTTTTATTCGTCTCCACTTCCCTAAAATGAAAAATTCATTACATTTTAGGACGGAATAAAGAGATTTATCAATCCGTTACTGAAACAAAAATAAGCATTTCTAGTATGCATTCCGTCAGAAAAATACCTCCAGTATTGCCGCAGCCCTGGACTCGGCGCGTGCGCGTTAACACGCCTAATCTATATATATCTCAATAGGCGCACTGTCGATGTCATTCACCTCAGGACGGCGTCCGAAAATATCTGACATCATATCAATTTGCATTTACTTCAATTTGTGCAAAATCAGTGCTCTCGTTGGCTCTCGAGCACGGTGCCATGGTAGTTGCACTAGACTGGGCAAGTTGACGTGATTGTCAACTTTTATGGCACGGGCCCTGAAAGTTCATTTTATCTAAATCAACCCCGGGATATTATCGGGCTTATCCCGCGCGCAAAGGGACATTGGCGCGTATATCCTGCCGTGAGACGCTGGTTGCTGATATCGAAATATCATGCTGAGGAAAATTCAGATACATCCCGGGCTACTTGTATTTGTTTACCAGTTTATCATACATATCGCGTATGTTAGAATCAACCATTTCCCCCCCGAAATAGAAATCATCCTATTTGCTTTTACTATAATGCTCTGTCTTGTCTTTTAATTTACTAAATTATAGAGGAAGGTGTGATTTATATCAAATAAGAATTACTAGTTGTCAGACGAAGAATAAAATCAGTGCGGGCAGTGGTCGCCATTGACATGGTCGATGATTTATACAGAATTTCATTAAATTCTAATTTTGATAATTTTCGAGAGGATTTAGATAATAATGATAACATTGGATGGCTTATTTCCGGTGGACACAGAAAATATTGTACTTCTTATGAAAATATCGGACGAGTCGCAGACGAGTCCGATATTTGTCACAAGTCGTACAATATTTTCTTGTGTCCACCTCAAAGCCATCCAATATTATATAATTATCTAAATGGGGGGTTTCAAGCGCGCCGATATTATCGCGTATCCAGCGCGCAAAGGAATGCGCGTATACGCGCTGTGGCTAGAAGAGAGGGTGTATCGGAAAATATTGTACAGTAAGGAAAAATATTGGATACATCCGGGTAATTTCTTGTTTACGTGTACGAATTGATCCAGTATTTTACACACAATATATAATAAAATAATAACTTAAAGCATTTTGAACAAGAATCACAATAAATCATTATTTTTTGCATACAATGGGCTTGCTTTGCAAAATTTACTTAATTGAGAGGAATAGGCCTATGTGATTTCAGTTGTGTTGTTAGAATAACATATAAACTCACGAAGAACGGTTGTTCCCGGTAAAAGACTGAGAGAATTCTGTTAAATATCAATTCATGAAAATTCTCTAGTGGATTTAGATAATAATGATAATATTGGATGGCTTATTTTCGGTGGACACAGAAAATATTGTACTCCTTATGAAAATATCGGACTCGTCTGCGACTCGTCCGATATTTGTCACAAGTCGTACAATATTTTCTTGTTTCCACCTCAAAGCCATCCAATATTCTATAAATATTATTTATTGTTATCTAAATAGGGGGTTTCAAGCGCTGTGATATTAACACGTATCCCGCGCGCAAAGGAATGCGCGTACACGCGCTGCGGTTAGACGAGAGGGTCCATCAGAAATTATTATCTATAGGGGGTTTCAAGCGCCGTGATATTATCGCGTATTCCGCGCGCAAAGGAATGCGCGTATACGCGCTACCGTGAGACGCGTGTAATATCGAAAATATCAGATACATCCGGGTACTTTTGTATTTGTTTACGAGTTAATTAAACTTTCCACCCGTATTTTCCACACAAATAATGTACTAGAAATGTAACTATTTTTTTTTAAATCACCCTATATAGGCCTATTGTTCTTTTGTATAATGTGCTGGCTTTGCTTAATTTACTAAATTATAGAGGAAGATGTGATTTCTGTTGAATACGAAGATGTTGTCACACGAAGAATAAATCAGAGCGGGCAGTGGTTGCCATTGAAAGACTCGATGATTTGTACAGAATTTTATCAAATTTTAGTTTTGATAATTTTCTAGTGTTTAGATAATAATGA